>JARGYA010000774.1:0-47814 GCA_029204335.1 Mycena vulgaris | reverse complement strand
TATCAAATCAGAACAGAATACACATATAATATGAGAAACTAGCCATTTTCCTTGACCAAAGAAAAATGTTCAGGAATCTTCTGCATCAAGAGAGGTGTATCTGTACCAACAACAGCATCATCCTATCAAATCAAGTCAGATGGATTTGAATCATCCCTTCAGACAGAAAAAATTACACCATAGAGAATATCACACCAGTCATCATCATGTGCTATTATGACCTGTGCTTCAGGTGCCTGGGACATTTTTAGCACCATTGTTAAGAGATTAAAGCAATATCACCTTTTCCAAAAGATATGTCATAATCAGCTGAGATGGATGGAAAATCTGAGTTATCTGGTAAGCATTTGCTGCAAGGAATAGCAACATTTAATGAGTGACCTCATAGTTTGGAGAAATATCATGCAGAATGGTATTGTGTCCATCTTGAACCGAAGTTTCTTGTGCCCATCTGGTGCAAAGAAACCCTGGAAAATTTCTAAAGCCCAGGAAGAACCTTGTATTTTGTGAACTGAATGGGACAAAGCCACCACCAGAACTTCCTGTATCCCCAGATTCAACATCCACAAATTGAGATTACCATAGGTCCTCCAAACATCTTAGCCCAGATTCCCATGCCAAGTGCAATTTTGAATCCTTGGATTAAATGTTGTTTGATTTCGAGAAGGTAGTTCATCAATTGGGAGTGGAGCTGATTTTTTTGTGTGAGCAGGAGTGCCTCTCTCCCACAGGTACTGTGATTGTTCATCTGTGGTAGGCTTGAATGAGAGGGCAAATTCACTTGGAGTCACAACATGTTGGAATGATGCAATACCCCATGATTGTGATTTCTCACAACCTGTGATTAGGTATAGAGAACCATTGATTATTCCACGCCCTCTGGCTCCGTTGATATATTTGTACCAGTTATTGGCATGGTGAATTGCATAGCGTCGCAAGTTTTCCAGATTTTTGAGTTTCTCTAGATGTGCACCATGTGGCAGGGCCAAGACAGCACCTGTGGGACCGACACAATTGAATCGAAACTCTTGTCCTGGTATGTCACTGAGAAGAAGATTCATTTTTGGAGCAGACCATATAATTAAAATACATACCCAGATGGAAAGCCATTTTTTATTTGATGAACAGAGGGGGATGCGACATATTCTCCTGGGTCATAGTCCAAATGGTTTGTATCTCGTTCCAAATAAATTGGAAATGGGGTGAATTCTTCGGGAACAAGATTTTCGTTGATGGGGTGGTTTGAGGAAAGGTATATGTTGAAATAGAAGTCAAATATTCCTTCTGGCGTGACACTGCCAACATCACCAATGGCAATCCCTCTTTTTTGGTACTCTTCGGGCAGATTTGATTGAGAATTGGGCACATACAAAGGGAATCCACGGCCCTTCCGTTGCAGTTGGCTGCAATAAATTTCGCATTCTGTATGCACATCATCTGGAACATTCTATCAAGAGTACCGTGAGAAATAATGCAATGTTACATTGAGGGACATACCAGTCCACTCGGTTGAGTTGTCTGACTCTGATCTGTGGAGTATTGGTGAACTATATTCAACCACATGATAAAAACACACCAGGCAGCACTGGAGTGGGGTGTATGTTCACATCACCTGCTACATTTGTAAAGTGCGATCTTTCAATGCCAAACTGAGTGGCATTCTGAAACATATGTCCCGGGCTGAGATCCCCGAATCAACTCAACCCCGCCGGATCTTGCAGAATGGTTTTCTGCACTTGCCTTAGTGGAGCCAGAGAGGGTTCAACAGGGTGTAAATCTTCCAAGTCCATGGCTGATGTCTGTGCGAGGGAGGGGGCGAGAGGGAAAGAGAGAAAGACTTCCTTTATACATGGGTGCTGTAAGGTTAATCATAGAAAAGATATCCCACCGTGACCATGTCGACGGCCAACACCGATGATCAATCCGGTAGCTTTGTCCGTGTTGGGTTGGCAGGAGATTTCTGAAATTATTCGCTTCTTAGTGGAGCCAGAGAGGGTTCAACAGGGTGTAAATCTTCCAAGTCCATGGCTGATGTCTGTGCAAGGGAGGGGGCGAGAGGGAAAGAGAGAAAGGCTTCCTTTATACATGGGTGATGTAAGGTTAATCATAGAAAAGATATCCCACCGTGACCATGGGGACGGCCAACACCGATGATCAATCCGGTAGCTTTGTCCGTGTTGGGTTGGCAGGAGATTTCTGAAATTATTCGCTTTGATCGTTGGAAGGTCGGTGTTAGTCGGCCGAATCAAATCATTGATCCCAGCTCTTGCCTCCATGATCAACCCGAAACCATCAGCAGCGTCGGTGGCAGGCAATTCGCGGTCTGGAGAAGTAAATACGCAGCTCACTAGACTCGTGAACCAGTCGGTCCGCAGCTCACAAACAGACAGAGCAACGGGGACGACCAAATTAGGATAGAAACCAAACATGCCAAGAAAAGGCGCAAACATTGATGGTGTGATGGGGCGGGTGAGCTGCGTAATCTGCACGGCGTGATGGGTTTGGTGTTATTTACAGATTACCGGATGGGGACGAGCCTAGCAGCTCACCCTTCGTCCGCGCAACCGCGCATGTCTGGGTCATGGCCGATCCCCACGCGAGCGCTCTCGGACCCTGGGGCAGTCTACCCTAAATCTTCGCCAGATTCCTGGAGCATCTGGATTCTGGTCCTTCCTCCCCTCCATCCCCGAGGATCGCTCCGAAGGCAAGAGTACGGCGCCTTACTCTGCTTCGCGGTCTGGGACGCTGTGATCCAGGGCCTGATCTTTCTCTGATCTGTGTTGCTGGGGCGAGAGCCAATCTTTCCATTTCTCACAATGCTCGTTGCCGCCCACACGGATTTCGAAGATAACGTGCCTCAGCGCCAACCCAGCGCAGAGTGGTGGTAGGTACTGTTGAAGATGGTCGAGGATGAGTGGGAGAGATTCGCAAAGAAGCGAGTGGGACTTCTTGCTGAGATGGAGCAGCGTCGCAGTCAAGATTCATCGCGTCCTCCGTCGCTCCAACGAAACAGTAAATCTGGTGCCCTCGTGGCGGGCACGAGAATGGCAAGACTTCAGAGTCTGGGAATGCAGATGAAAGCGCAGTTCAAGTTAAGGGCACGCGCAAGCGCATGACCTAGTACGTTCAACTGCAGGCCAAAGATCCAACTGACTCACCCTCTGTAGCACCTCCATTTTGACTACCGAGACTGCTCGGCGCCGCCGCGTACGCTCTTCAGGATAACATCTGACACCTTGAAGGCGCGCCCACTTAATGCGTTGGCCGACCCTTCCTATTTTACTTGAGAGCGACATCGCGTGGGCTCAAGATACCCACCTTGCCGACCTATTGCGGGTACGACCGCCTGCGTGGGCGTCCTGACGGCCACTGTCCTCGAAATTTACTGCCCATTATAATTACAGGAAGAACCCTGGTGCGGTCTCCTCCTGGACGATGCGGGTGTCCGGGTCGGATCTGGAGAAAGCTGGACGTCCGCGGACTTGGCTCGTCACATCAGCCTCTTGCCTCGCACCGCCATTCTAACTGGGTCCGCAGGCGCGCCGTATTCGACGCACTTTCGCAGCTGCACGCTGCCGGTATCGTCCATAACGACTTCTTCCCGCGAAAAAACATTCTCCGGACGGTGATTCTCCATAATTGATTTTGGGAACGCCACCGTCGAGCACGAATGTCCTGGAAACAGTCGGCCCGAGCTCGCCAAGCGACGCATCGAACTACAGCTTTGACATCTAGGATTATCTTTCTGCGCTCTCTACTTAGTCGATTTGAAAATGCTATACTCTTGCGCCACAATATGTCGAGTCCCAATCTTGTTCCATGCTGCATTCGTTCCTTACGCGTTCACTGAAAGTAACTGCCGCAGTCCCAGTTTTGGTCCTCCCGGACAATCGCACCATTCACACTTGTCGTATAATTGCATACGACGACTCCGAGGGCCGAAGCGTGCTTGCCCTCCGCTCAATAGCTTCACTGAGCTTCGATTTTATGGGTCCGAGCTTGCGCAATAGTGGGCCTCCGAGGCCAGCGCGTAGTACCAGAACGTAGTACCAGTTTCAATCGTCAGCAGGGCACAGTCAAGCAGGATTTGACGGGTATGTATCGCCTGCCATGATCACACTGGATACCGACACTCTATAATATGGTGTTCTGTAGGGCAAGAATCTAGTGTAAAGGGTACCCGACAAGCTGTCTTCGTCCAAGAATCTCGCCAATCTAGTTCGTATGAATCAAAAACATCGTCCTCGTGAAGCGGGGATGTGCTCACCTTGAAGATACCGTACGCCTCGACCGCGTAGATGCCGACCCGGGCAATCTCACCGCTCTGCATGATGCCGCGCCAGTAGGAGGCGTCCTTGGCGCGCTGGTACAGTGTCTCGTAGGCGGCGCGGATGGAGGCGAGGTCCTTCGGGGGCTGCAGCTCCGCGCGGTAGACCTGCTTGACGATTTCCCGAAACACGGCGAAGTTGTACAGGAAGGAATTCTTCGCGGCTGTAACGGTAATGGGTTAACGGGACGTCGGAGAGAAATAGACGGCGGTCCTCACGTCCGATCATGTCTGCTGCTTTCTTGCCAGATGGGCCGAGACGGTTGAGAGATGCTGCAAATAATCTCGGTCAGCAGAGAAAGATACACGGTTCAGACCCCGCGCACATCCAAGCAGAGCCTCGGCCTTTTCAGCGGCAGGGCCCAGGGTCGTCTTCGCCGAAGCCCATAATTGACCAGCATTTTTGCCGAGCTTCTCGGCGTTTTTCGAGATGGTTTCGGACGCTAGAAATGCAGCTGAGCACGGGGTTGGATTACTGGGGGGAGAGACACACAGCCGACGACTTCCTCGGCCTTCTTGGTCGCGGACTCCCAGAGTTGGCCAGCATTTTTCTGGGCGTTGGCGATGATCTCTTGGGCCTTTTTCTCTGGAGATGGCGAGGGTTTGGAGGAGTTGAAGCGGACGCGCTGGCGCAAAGCGGGGCGGACCGCCTGGCGCAACGACGACGAAAGGAGCGACATGCGAAAGGCAAAGTGATGACGGGCGGCCTTCCGTTTTCGTCCGGTAATCTTATCTGCACAGCCACGCGCCTTTTATCTTTCCACCAGCGACCACCACTTTGGCCTGCTCGCCCATTATTGCAAAGGCAAGATCGTAACAGTCATGGAACGACTTCCGGGTGTATTATGGTATGCGAGGTACTTGAAAATTAACAATGAACCCAAGTAAAGCCAGCCTCTAACCTCCCTCTCTAAAGATAATAATCTGTAACCCCAGGCGCCCTCTTCTCCCAAACGTTCCGAACTCGACACTCATACATCTTCTCAATCTCCTCCTCCTCATGGTCCCCATCCTCTAGTTCAATAAACCGCACCCCGGGCGCCTGCCCCTCTTCCGGATCCTGAAATTTCACGTACGAATGCTGCAAAAAACGCTCGTTAGCCTCGGGTGTACGACTCTCGGTACTACGCACCAGGCCAAGGGAGAGCCGGATGCCCGGCTGGGCGGGCACATACTCTATGCGCGCAGAATATCCTGCGATCATGCGCACGATGTTGCGCACGGCGACGTCGGCCTGACGATACCCCGGCCCCGCGGCCTTGTGCGCGCCTGTTGCTGCGACGTCACCGACCGCGAACACGCGCGGGAATGCGGGGTCCACTATCTGGAGCGTTGGCTTAACCAGAATGAATTTCGAGCCGGGGTCGACGGAGGCGGGGGAGAGGGAGAGGAGCGGTGCGCTGAGGGGCGTCTTGCCGATGCACGAAACCTGGCGAAATGCATCTATGAGGATCGGTGGGAGGAGGGAGGCGAGGGAGGGGACGCACAGCAACGTCGGCAGGGATGAGGCGGCCATCTGCAAGCTCGACGGCGTACGATGGCCCCGACGTGGGGAACCCGCCTGCCGGTATCCTCGCCCGCGTTCCGAGAACGAGGTTCACCCCGGCGACGGCTGCCCGTTCTGCGACGATCGCATGCAGTTTGGGGTGGAAGCGGGACATCAGCTGCTGTCGGGAGTGGATGAGCGTGACGTTCTTGGCGGGGTAGAACTCTTTCGTGTCGAACACAAGCTCTGGCACCGGTAAGCAGCTCCTCATCTCCCGAAAACAGTGCACTCACGAATGCCGTAGGCGCCTCCCCCCACCACGACTACTTCCTGTGAGCTCATGATTCGCTCCTGCAGCGCCTGCTTCGACCACATGCCCGCAGCCTTCGTCATCGGCTTCAACGGCGGGTCGCCCGTCCCCGTGGCCATGACCAAATACTCGTACGGGATCGACCGCCCGTCCCCGAGCACCACTCGATCAGGGAGGACCGCCTCCACAACGCCTCGCACCACCGACGTCGAGCCCCGCGGCGCGGCGTGGAACGCATCCGTAAAGGGTATAAACGCCTTCTGCTCGAACCCCGGCACGACGCTGATGCGCGGAAAGGCGAAGAGATGCTGTGCGCCCGTCAGTCAACAATACATATGTAGTGAACCCGTCCAACCTGAATATGCGAGTTCTTCTCAATCATAATCACCTGGTGGGTCTTGTACACCTCCGGCGCCAGGTGGTCCGCAAGATACGTCCCTAGATGCTGCGTCTGCTCAGGGCTAGGTCTGCTAGGAAAGACTCGTGCGCACCAACGAAACTGCCTCCAACGACGACGATCGTCTTGAGCTGCGTCATCTACTAGGGAGGTAAATCTCAAGGGTGTGGATTAGGGAAAGAGGCGGCGGAGGAACGTTCCACCCCAAAATTCAGAAAAGCGCCATCTTATCTGATTGTCGTAATCTGATATGAGCAAGGGCCAAGCCTTCCTGGAATAAAATCCGCTTCCTTCCGCTCGCCTTCAAACAACAAAACATGTCATATGCGTCGCAATAAATACATGCACCCCCCGTCTAGTTAAACTTCAGCGGCTCTATTTTTCGGGGTGACGGCAGCGCGGGCGCGCCCCCAAGGCCGCGCTTCGTGGGCGAAGAAGGGCTTGCGCTTGGAGTGGTCTTGGCGAGCGCTGGAGGCGGCACACCGATGAGACGGGACACGGGCCACGGCAGCTCGTACCCCGCGCGCGCCGAGTGCGCGACATACCGCGCGAGCTCGAGGTGTAGCGTGGGGTAGTACGTCGTCGACGCCTTGCGCGAGATCTTCAAATGCGAATTCAGCGTCTATCCGTCACCGGCCAAGACCGGACGACGTACCAGTATGATGCGTTCGAATCCAGAGAGGAAGAGGTCAGCGTGGAATCGGTGTGCAGAGTGGTCGTGGTCCTTGGGCAAATTCAGCTCCGCGACCGCCTTGGCGATCGCGTTGATAAGCTTTAGGTGAGTGGTCTAGCATCCATCAGCGACGCGTCACACGAAAGAGAGATAGAAGGGCCTACAAAGTACCCCATCGCCTCGAACTCGACGCCGCCAGTCATCCCACCTGGCGCCCGAGGCTTCTCGACGCGGCCCTCGTCCGTCTCGGAGAGTATCCAAATCGTATTGTTTGGGTGGCAGAACACCCAGAAGTAGTCCCGGCACACGTCCGACAGCTCCTGCAGGTACGTCTTGTAGATGCGCGGCCGGTGCAGCGACTCGATGAACGCGTGCGGGGAGATTGGCGCGGCGGGCGACTCGGACGGCGGGGGCGCGGGGGTCAGCAGGAGCGCGCGGATGAGTGCGTAGAAGGACTTGTGCGGGGCGGGCAGGGTGATGAGGTTGCTCGGTGCGGGCGCGGTCGAGGCGGTCTCCCAGGCCTCGCGGCGGGGGTTCGGGCGGCCACCGAGGGCCGGGAGCGAGGAGCTGGGATATAGTTCGAAGAGGATGAGGAGGAGGTCGACGATGAGCTGCCGCGTGGCCACCTCGCCCGGCTTCTTGTCAGAATAGAGGAGGGCGACGAGCTGGACGAATGGAGTGGGGCACGAGCTGCGTAGCGCAAAGCACCCGATGGAGGACGTCGATAGCGCTTTGAAGCATCGCAAGAGCTCATGTAGGATTTGATCGTCGTGCTGCTCCTCTCTGTTCGCGTAGATGTCAGCACCAGCTAAAGGGCCAGGAAAAAGCAGCATACCTCCACTCAACTTCGAGGATTTCGTTGAGGCGTGTCAGTAGCGCGGCGTATCCTCCCAGCTTCAAAAACTCTTCCGACCAACTGACTATCTGTAAGCTCAAGGAAATAGGAATGTTGCTAGAAGGGTCACCTGGCAGACTCGTTCCTCAACAGCAGCCTCAGCTTCTTGACGTTCTCAATGTCGAGCTGCGTGCTCGACGTCCCCGACAAGATGCTAAAGAACCGCGTTGGTGATATGTCCTTTGCAGCCTTCTCCTTCCCCGCGGCGGCACCGCGGTCCTTCGGCGCCTTGCCCGTGAGGTCAACGGTGGAGGCCGAGATGGGGAGGTGCACCTGGCTGCGCGAGAGCAGCCTCGAGGCGTCGAACGACGTCCCCCGCGAGTGGTCGCTGGCCTTGCGGTTCGTCCCCGCCGCAGATGACTCGGCGAAGAGCGCGGGTGCCCGCGGCATGGCGTACTCCAGCGTGGGCTTCACATGACGCGGCGAGTCGAGCGACTCGGTGCTGCGCGTGCGGCGGAGCGCGGCCGAGCGAGGCGTGAGCGGGGTGCTCTGCGACGCGGCGAGTGGCGGGGGCAGCGGCAATAGGGTCATTGTTTGCGACGACTTGAGCATCGCAGCCTTTACGGTGGACTCCATTCCGATTAGTCTGGGCCGCAGCGTGGTTGGGATCTGGAGGTCCTCCTGCACCATTATGTATGAGCAAATGGTACACACTCGGGGAGAAACCATACCAAGAGCTTGTCGAATGCGACTTCCATGCCATCGGCGCTGAGTGGCGGCTGCTCTTTTGCTCTTGTATCTGCTCTCTTGCGTGACTGGGGATTCCCCTTGGTGGTGGGTGCAGCGCGCGCCGCCTTGGATGCACCAGGCTGGTTCTCTTTGTTCGGAGCAGTGGCAGGCGGGTCCCCGAGCGCCGTGACCATCGTAAAGTCCGAAGACGCGATTCGCTTTGGAAGGATTCCCTTGAACATCGTGGCTGGATGAGAGAGAGGTTATTTTGGGACGCAGTTGAAGTTGGTCACGTGGGGGCATTCTCCTCCAATCTGCTTCCGCGGGCGCCAAACAACTGGCCAAACGACCTCCTTGCAGACGTTTCGGGAAATTTTACAGGAATTCACTACCGAGGCACAACAGGCCGATCACTTACAAGTACATTATCTTCACCTTCTACTTCGAAACAGAAAACTCCGCCTTCATCTCTTCCGCAAGCTTCTCGGCCGCAGCCAAGCATGCTCCCGCCGTGTGGCCCGACACGATCCACGGGAAGACCGCCGCGTCGCACACACGCAACCCCGTGATCCCGTACACGCGCAGACTCGCGTCGACGACGCCCCCTTCCTCCTTGGGCGCCATGCGACACGTGCTTGCCGGATGGTAGACCGTCTCCACGCGCTCGCGCACGAGCTCACGGAGCTCCGCGTCCGTCTTGAGGTGCACTGCGTGGTCGAGATCGGGGTTCGTGTCGTTGTGGTCGACATACGCGTCGAGCGCCTCTGCGCGCGCGATTTTGATCAGGAGACGGAAGCCGCGCACGAGCTTCTCGAGGTCGTCCGGGCTCTGCAGGTAGCTGGCGCGCAGCTATTAGGCGCATCCACGGATTAGGGGGAAAGACGTACTTGGGGTTGATGCTGGGCAGCGCCCAGGGGTCCGCAGATTTCAGCAGAACCGCGCCGCGGCTCGACGGACTGTCGCGCAAGTCAGTACATCGACTTTGGATGTATTCGGAATGCCTACCGGACCAAGTAGCAATGCAGCGCATACGTGTGCATGTCGAACATGATGGCCCCGTGCTCCTGATCACCCCCGCATGAGCGTCGGCATCGGCGCATTCGCGAAGACGCACCTTGTACGCCATGGGCGTACAGAACAGCTCGAGATCAGGACTCGCGGGCCCCGATGTGGTGTCTTCCAGCTTCTGGAGGGACTCGGGGAACAAAACGGGGTCGTCCGACCGCACAAACGCAGCCGATTCGCCGAACTAGAGTACGGTGAGCCACAGTACAAAGAGCAGGTCAAATAGCTGACTGACATTGGTAGCCAGTATCCCCGTGCCGAAGAGCTGATATTGCGTAGCGGCGCGGGCGAGCCGCAGCGCCGCCGAGACAGACGTGGGTTTTAGTACCCTCACCGAGTTGTTCTTCTTGTCCTTCAAGTACAAATCCACGACGGGGTGGTCGACGAGGTTGGCCCCGACACCCGGCAGATCGAGGATGACGGGAATCCCGTGTTCCTCCAGCTGCTTGGCAGGCCCAACGCCGGACAACATGAGGATCTAATGGATTCTCGCTTAGCAGCAGCACGCTCGAACTCGGGTACACTCACATGCGGGGAGTGGATGGCACCGCCGCTGAATACGTCCAGTCAGCTCCAAAAGCTCTCCAATGGGAAGGAGATACGCACGAAAGCACAACCTCCTTGCGCGCACGAGCGCGGTACCGCGGGCCCGTGATCGAATTCGCGAATTCGACGCCGACGGCGCGCGTTGCACCGTTCGCCGTGTCGAAGATGACCCGCGTCACTTGCGCGTGGATGGCGACCTTAAGATTGGGCCGCGCCAGCACATCTTTCGTGAGGTACGCAGTCTCGGACGAAACGCGCTCGCCTTTGTCGCTCACATAGGTCACTTCACTCATGTTAGGGCCGGCCCGTATTTTCTGGGATCACACAACTTACTGATCTGGGGGCAGCCAGTCAGATCATGCACGAAGGAATGAAATCACGAGAGACCCACTCTGCTCGCACCGATGGGCCCCTTGGACCCATTGAAGTCCGCGACAAGTGGGATGCCCACCTGGGCGCACGCCTTCAGGAATGCCTTCGAGTGCTCGGACACGGTGTTGAAGTAGCCGACGCGGACAGGGCCGGCGGAGCCGCGCTCGGTCATGTCTACCCCAGGATAAGCCGCGTCGGGGGTGTATTTCTCGAGCTTGATGAAGTAGCTGGGATGCAGAATGAGAATGCGAAATGAATAAAAGCGCGCGCACCTACCGCTGGATATTCTTCCACGACCATGAGTCATCGCCGATGAACTCAGCCCACTGGTCATAGTCCGCCGGCGCGCCGTACTGCGCCATCTGTGCATTGATTGACGAACAGCCGCCCAGCATTTTCGCTGTTAGAAATAAATTACCCGTGTAGTTGTCGCAATTGTTGAGTGAACCCACCTCGCGGAAAGAACCGTTTCTGTCCTTTAGCGTGCACCTGCGGCTCAGTGCGGAACCCGTACACATGCTTGGTCCAGAACAGCTGTCCAAACCCGCTGGGGAGGCGGCTCATTGGGAGCGCGCTGCCGCTAGATCCAATTAACGCGTCAATGGTGCGCGGAGAATGCAGACAAGAGCACGAACCTTCCACCGGCCTCCAGAAGCAGGACCCGCAAGTTAGGGTCCTCGCTCAGCCGCGCGGCGAGCACGCAGCCCGAGGTGCCTGCAATGTCTCAAAATTCAACCGCAGGGGTATTATGAAGAGTATATTCACCTCCGCCGACGATGATAACGTCGTACTCGCGTTCTGCCCCCGGCGTAGCAGTCCCGACCTCAGACAAATCCACTACATATTTCCTAGCTTTCTTGGTTTTGGCGAAGACGAATCGCAGGACGAGGAGAAGGGCGGCGACGGTGGCGGAGCCCCATACGAGGCGCGGGCGCGAGGCAAGCAGGTCGCGGAGCCTTGTGACGACTGCAACGGCGGCGGCGTAGTCTGACATGACGGGAGAGAACCGTAATGTGGCAGCTGGCTCCTTGCCTCGCCAATGTCTTAAAGGGCGAGGTGATTGCCGGAAGCCGGGTTTGAATCTGGGGTAGTCTTTGGGTAGTCTGTGGGGTCCGGGGAAGATGCGCGAGGCGCATGATTGTCGCGGCGGCCGCAACTGATTGCAACAGATTGCAGCTTAGGCACACCCCTCAAATCGACAAAATTGTCGACCAGGCTTAGACTGGACATCCTGGGATGACAGCCTCGAGTCGAGAATCGTTGAGGATTATTGCAAGCCCAATTATAGCGGTATGTTATGATTACAAAATCTATATAAAAAAATGACCGTCTATGTTATCTATGTGTGTATTATGCGAGAGTCTATGCGCTCGAAAGTGGCCTAATTTGAAGCCTTGCGTTTCTTGAAAATGGCGAAGATGCTGGTGGTACGGATGCGGAAAAAGTACGTGAGGAGATAAATGCCAATAATCTATTGAGAGACAAGTCAGCGGCCATTCTCGTAGTCAGCCGAAAGGTACCCACATTGGCAACAATGTAGGCAAACATGAGGCCTGTATTCCTCCAGTGGTGCGAGTAGTATATGTTGAAGCTGGATCCAAGGAACTGTCCGAGCCGTTAATAAACAAAAGTTAATGAACAGGCGAGATAGACTCCGCACCTGATCGGTAGTGGCGGTGGAACAGAATTCACAGGCAGATGAGGCGTTTGCGTTGGTCAAGTAACCACCGGCGTTTGAAATATATGGTTTAAAGAAATCTCCGCATGTCTGGCCGGAGGGCGGGTCCACTTTCAAGAGCTCCACGGCGCTGCATGAGATGGCGTGTTTCCCCAGTGCTGCAAAATACGTTAGATCACTACGAAGACCTGGTTATGAAGTGTAGGTACCTTGCCCCAAAAGTCCCTGAGCGCAGAAAGAAACATGTCAGCAACCAAAAATAGAAATATGCGATGATATGTACTTCGGTCAAATATGTGTACGGCGACACACGGTACCTAGAAGATCAAGTTAGAGAGTGCAAGGGATCCAAGGAATATATGCCTCACATCCATTGCCACCACCCGAGCGCTCTGAATGGTTGAAGCACACCGTTGCTGCAAGCGGATTTCAGTCACGTAACCTTGCGCGAAGATAAGGCGGGGCTCACAAAGTCAAGACGAACGAAAAGAGGAAGCTGAAGAGGACAGCCGCAATTTCTGCATTTGGCGCCATCGCAGCCGTGGCTTGACCGAAGGTAGTATAGAACATCGGGTAGATAACCCCCATCATCTGCAGCAGGTGAGCCTGCGATGCTGATCGGTATGCAATGTGAGACTCACGAGATAGGTGTATCCGGCCCGGGAGTTCTCGAAGCCGACAGTCCAGTACCTGGATGGATATGTGAGAAGATCACACGGCGCGATGCAAAAGACTGACCAGCAAAGGAAGAAAATCGACGATCCAAGAATATTCCACGGCAGCTCCGACAAAAAGGCCGACGTAATAAGCGCCGACCAACTGTAGAACTTGGTGGGCCCTTCTCGGATTTCATAGATGTTGCGCATCTGCAAGAAAGGGACCTGCAGCTGATTGGACAAAGGAGCGGAAAGAATGGTAGCCATGTAAATGGCCTTGAAAAAGGAAAAGGTTTTGGTAAGATAGGCGGCAACAAGACGAAGAGCATATTTACAAAGAGCTGGTTCTGGGTTCCCTGCTGAGTGGCCTTGGATTTATAGAACGTGAACTGTGAATTGATATCAGGAAGAGGCAGCTAAACAAAATGGGCCGAGGCTCACCCCGATGAAAAGACCAGCGACAATGTTGAGGGCAAATTTGGCGATCAAATACGTCGGCTGCAGGTCCGACAATCAGCGAAGGGCAAAGCCAAAGAGGAAGATACGCACGTCTCTCCAGCGGAAAAGGACGTCACGTTTAAACAAATTCGTAGCCTGATTCATCCAAGACGTCGCGTGAGTAGAATGGAAGGTCGCCTCGACGGCTCCACGACTCCGGCCCTCGGCGTGGATGCGTTGGAGTGCCTCTTGGGCCTTGGCAGACTCCGGCGAGTTTCGCCAGACAGCCTCCCTACGCGCGGGCATGAGAAAGAGAAGGCATGACAAGCAATGGGTACGCACCAATCCTGGTCGCTGCTCGCCGTTGCCCCGGCGCCGATAACGTCAAGCATGAACTCGGCCCTGCGAAAGAATGAGGGTCCGGCGCGCCGCGAAGAGAGAACGCAGCTCACGGATTCTCCGTGGCTTCGCAAGGACGAGAGCCGTTGGACTCGAAGTGGTTAATGAGAGTGGTAGAGTTTTTTCCGATATCGCCAAAGTACACAACCTGTCCGCCTTTCCTCAAAAGCAGGAGGCGATCGAAGATCTATGGGTACTCAGAATTTGGGAGGACAACACTGTGCGTCGACTCTTACCTGGAAGAGCTCAGCAGAAGGCTTGAGGAGAAGTCAGTCCCTGAGTAATAGAACATATGAAGGAGGATAGTACCTGGTGGATACTGGGCAAGGAAAATTTGAGCTGCTTGTCACAAACTGGATTGTAAAGGGACGTACGTGCAAAGGATAGCCTGTCCGTTGGCGGCGAGCTGCTGAAGGAACAACATGATCGCCCATGCGCTCTGAGAGTCAAGACCGGAGGTCGGCTGGGAAAAGACATATTGTTAGACAGCACAACGGAGGACAGAACACCACACGTACCTCGTCCAAGAAGAGCAGCAATTTGGGCTTGAACATTGTGTCAGATTCATACCTCATCCGAAGACCACAACGACATACCTTCGCCGCCAATTCAACGCCAATCGTGGTCCGCTTCCGATGCTCGATCCCCAAGCTCCCAACCGAGGCGTCCGCGACAGCTTCCAGACCGCACATCTTCAAGCACGTCTCAACGCTAAAAGGACTCCATGAGCCTCCGAACAACTCGGCAGAAAAGGCACATACTAGGCGACCTTCTCCGCCAACGGGACGGAGGCCGGCTGGCGCAGCTTAGCAGAGAACAACAAGGCCTCGCGAACGGTGTCCGTCGGGACATGCGTGTCCATCTGCTGCACATAGCCCGTCTGGGACCGGAAGTCGCGCGGTGGTGCGTGGCCATTGACGAAGATGTCCCCAGTCACAACACCCGTTGTAGTCCGCTCCGCCAATACATTCAGCAATGTGGTCTTACCCGCACCGGATTCTCCCCTGTAGAGTGCGTTAGCCAAACGATAAATGAACCGAGGGAAACAGACATACATGAGCGCAGTGAGCTTGCCGGGTAGGACATAACCGGAGACGTTGTCCAGGAGCCTGCGCGTCCCTTCCTTGACAGGGACGACGTAGGTGAGGTTCTGCCACGAGAACACGTCTGTCATGGGCGGCTGAGCCGCCAGCGCCTCCTCGATCGCCGCCTGCCCCTCGCCACCCGACGTGTCCGCCGCGGCACCCGCCTTCTCCGCATCCGCCGGCGCCTCGCTTTTGGCGAGCTCCACAGCCTGCTTCGACCCGCGCTTGAAGAGCACGACAGGCGTGTCCGCCGCCGACGACGTGTTGATCTCGGTGAAGAAAAGGAGGAAGCTGATGAAGCCGATCCCGAATGCCACAACGATCCCGAAGTTCTGCAAACAATTTAAGTACGGACGGGTGGAAGAGAGACGGGGAGCATACCATCCACTCATTGGCGTACGAATATCCATACGACGCCGCGATGAAGCTGTTCCCGTCGACAAAGTTCTGCCCAGCGGTAGACCCGACGGTAGCACAAACTTGGTTGGTGAGACTGATAGTCTCGTAGCCCGGCCCTTGGGGAACCAACACGGAGCAGGCGCCCTTGAGAGTGTGGAACTCGTTCGCAACGACCCCCTCGAAGCCATAACGCAGAGGCTAGGTAGTGCTATCAGTAAATGGACGAAAGACATGCCACGGAGGTGTACGGACATTGATGTAGGTTATCCATCGCAGGGCGCCAATCCTAGAAAAGAGACGAAGAGAGGACGTCAGTGATTAACACGGCCACGTGGTGGTAAAATTACATTGACTAAGCAAAGGAAGGTCAGCAATGTGGTAGCGAGAAGTTGCAAGAAACGCACAGGTTTAGGAATAGTGTACCCGGTGTAAATGACGAGCATGAGCAGGACAAGTCCGGCAACCGACTGGGCTGTCGCGGGCGATTTAAACGCAGCTGCGATCGCGCGGAAGAAAGCCTTCATTGTTACTGCCATCGCAAACAAAAACAGGTAGAAGATGCTAGCAAATAGAGACAGTGTTAGAACGGCGCGTTAATGAGGAGTATTCGAAACGCACAAGAATTGGGAAGCCGTTCTTTGGAGGCCGACAATAAAGTAAATGAGTATCGCGAACACCTGCCGCGCCGTCAGAAGACAATCTTCATGGCAGGAGTAGAAGGAGAACACACCAAGGTGGTGGCGAATGTAATGGGTAGGTCCACGAGGGTGAGCGCGGCGGCCTCGATGAAGGGATGATAGAGCGCCGCTTTGCTTTGTCTGAGAACAATGGGCCGCTGGGCGAACAAGGCGGCAATCTCCGCCATCGATGAGAGCGCGGAGAAGAGGAGCGCACTGGAGAAGGATGAGCTTAAACGCATTACCGAGTGAGAACACATCGTCACTCACAAGAACATGACACCCCCGCGCGAGAAGTATGCCGAAGTGGCTTCCGGGGAGTTGACGAACACTGAGCCGACTGTGAGGGGGGTTAGTCAACGTATTCCCACATGGATACAAAAAAGTGAACGCACCGATGATGCCCTGCAACACAAAGGTCCTGGAAGACAGCGATGTAAGTATTTGTCCACGCCACGGCGGCCGCACTCACGCAAGGTTGATGATGGTAGAAGTCTTGGAACCCATGATGATCTGCACACGGCGGAGCATAACCGCGCGGGCCTGCATCGGGAGCGACGTTGTGTAGGGCCTACCCATAATCAGGTCAAGTAAAAAGAAAGAGAGAAAATGACTAACGAGGCGCGCCGTGTCCCTTTAGCATGTTCGGCTCGGGCGCTGCGCTTGTACTGCTGCACACGGTCCTTTTGCCCCGGAACACATTCCTGGTTGTAGGCAGTGATATCCTCGAGGTTCTTCGCCATCAGCGACGAAGCGAGGAAGTGCTCCGCGAGCTCCGCAGATGTCCGCGGACGGGCCTGATCCTCAGCAGGGGTTAAGCCAGGGCGGACTATTCGCCCAGCGGGGTCGGTGACCTACGACGCAGTGTTAGATGCGGAAGCGGGAGCAATTGAATGATACATACGGAAACGATGAAATCGGGCGTTGTTTGGCGCTCAGCTTGTGGCGCGTAGCCGAGTGACGTGAAGTACTCGCGCGCCTGGTCTGCGGGGCCAAAGTACACCATGCGCCCCTCGCTGAGAACGCAAACCTTGTCGAACAGAGAGTAAAGTGTCTCCGAGGCCTGATAGATGGACACGATTGTCGCCACCCGGCTAACATCAGTTGCAATACGCAGCGCACGCCCGAATTCCAACGCAGTAGAAGCGTCAAGGCCGCGGGTCGAGCTGGCGATGGTCGTCAGCATTGGGCCAGCCTCGTCAAAGAAACTGCGTACTTGTCCCACGCGCCAATACGCATCCGCGTCGCGAGCGCCTCTGCGATGCTGACACGCTTCTTCTCGCCGCCGCTCACGCCGCGAATGGCGTTGTCCCCAACCGGCGTGCCGCGAACATGGCGCAGCCCGAAGATGGTGCACAAGATCTCGACCATGGAGTCGACATACTCGTCGCGGCCCTGAGACATCACACGCGCCTGCGCCTGCGGCGCGCGGAGCTTTGCAGCGAACCGAAGCGTTTGCTCGACAGTGAGGGTGGGGAAATGCACATCGTCCTCCGGACAGTACTGCACGTCGCCGCGGTAGTGAGCGCGGATCTCCTCGGGGGTGAGGGAATCGTAGTGGACCGAGCCGGATACTTGATGGTACTCGGCGGTCTGGTTCGCGAGGGTCTTGAGGAGCGTGGAGCACCCTGAACCAGGACGGCCGAGAACGACTGAAAAGGGCGATCGATTAGATGACGCATATTTCCAAGAAAACAGGACTGACGAAGCATCTCGCCGGGACGAATGACGCCAGAAAAGCCATCGAGAATGTTCCTCAGGGGAGGATGGCGTAGTGTCTGGATCTTTTCGAAGATGGAGAGCGGGTTGAGGGTCGAGCCGAGCGTGGGCTGATATGACGCTGACGCGCCAAGTCCGACGACACGGAGATTCTCGAATACCACACCAAGTTCACGCCGCTCGATTTCGGCCTCCTCCAGCCTGGGCGAGTTGCTCGATTAAACGCTAAGAAGAAATATAGAAACGAACACACTTTCTGCTAATAAACTTGAGGGTCTTTTCAAGATCAAAGGGGCCGTCGCCGGGGCTGAGGGTTACATCTGAGTCTATGCTATCCGGCTTCAGTGGCCGTCTCTTGGCGCTTTTCTCTGAAATCTGCGTGACCGTGCGTTGAAGGCCGTGCACGCCAGCGGGGTCGAAGAAATCGACATCGACGTGGGAAACAGAGGAGGATCTATGGCGTTTAAGAGGAATATCAGGACTAGTGGACTCCTTGAACGCGCGGTGGCGAACAGCAGGGGAGCGCGAGGGATTGGTGGATGGGTCGAGGCTATCCTCTTGGATGTTGGGGAGGTCGGCCATGGTGGAGCTAATTCGAATTTGCTCGACCTTTTATTCGAGCCATTGGTCACTTCGATCGTAGCCGGCGTGTGTAATGGCCGATGACGCAACGGGCCAACGGCTCATTGGGTCAGCAGCATCCGCGCATCCGTGCCTGCGGGCGGCTGAATTCCCGCCGTACGCGTGGCTCGGGCCTTGGCAATGAAACGCGTAGATGGATGTGGCTCCCGCGCTCTGGCAAGACGAACCAAGCTAAGGCAAACAAATCACCCTCTTAATCTAGTTTTGGTAATTTGATGCTAGAAGGTTCGAACAAATGCCGATGCACAGTGAAGAAAGTCATAGCGCATGAGATAATACTCGGAATGTTTGTCGATGTAAAAGCAGTGCATGAAAAGACAGTACCAAGATATGGGTTTCGTGACTTTCGTCAGTGTCCACTGGCAGTATAAGTGGTGTTGTGTCTCCCGGTACAGAATGTGCCTGGACAGAAAGACTGAGCTCCTGTCGCCAAGCCGTTTGAATCCTCAATTGGAAACCGATGCCACGGAGTGCCGACTCTCGCTGCCTCACAAATCAGAGGTAGAGGCCGTCTGGCTATTAATAGGGTGTTTCAGAATTAGAATTTTGAGCCCAACTTGAGCCCCAACTTCGACCCCAACTTGACCCAAACTTGAGCCAAGTTGAGGCACAAGTTGAAGCTTTGTTCATGAAACACCTAAGCAGATTTTCTGCCTTAACTCCGAAGTTGAGGTAAACTCGGAGCTTCGCGTATCATGAAAGATGTGATGCAGGCCTGAGAACCGAATTAGCCGAAGTTGGGGCACGAAGTTGGGGCACAAGTTGGGGTCGAAGTTGGATGTCAAGTTGTGGTCCTATGCACAACTTGACATCCAACTTCGATTTCGTGCCCCAACTTCGACCCCAACTTCCGGCAAGTTGGGGGTCGAAGTTGGGGCTCAAGTTGGGCTCGAAATTCTAATTCTGAAACACCCTAATATTTTATGATAACATGATAGCATACGACTTTCGCACCATGTCTCGCGGGATTCTGGCATTCCCGTTCCAGCCCGTTCCTGAAATACGTATCAGGGAGCCAACCCCGATCATCGGGCCGGCGGCAAAACGGCGTGTAACAGGAATAAATCCGAATAATCCTGCATAATCGCGGCCGACGAGTCCCCATGAAGGTCCAAGTACTCAAGTATATAGCTCCGCGGAGAATCCCCCCGCTGAGAGGCTGGCTGGTGAGATTCATTTTCAATTCTTCCTCTTCTTCGGGGCCCGTCACGGTGCCCACTTCTCCGACCCCAAAAGAAAGAACGCTGGAAGAGATCGATAACCTCTACGTATACAGCGAAGAGTCAGAGTCGAAGCCGCCACCGAATGAAATTACGCAGCAAATTTGGCTGAAATTTGTCATAACTCGCAGTTGCAGCGTGTTCAAGGCTGAGTCTGGCTGAGTGTAGCTTTGAAAGCGCCGAAAGACCGCGATGACTGGAACGGCATCAGTCATCGGCGCCATCACTCCCCGCCGGCAATTTCCGATCAGCCTTGGTTCCAACCTCTACGCCCGCTTTCAACAACGCGCCTCACCGGACGGTACAGTCTGCTGCCTCTCAAATATAACGAGCCGCCGCTTTCTTGGAAGTGTAGAATGGCGGAAAAACGTTGGACACAGATTCAGGCGGCCGTTCAGGGCCATGCTTTGAGCGGAATGCAAGGCTCTTGGCGAACTCCTAGGCTCGAATCCAGCCTGTGTATGAGACGAGCTCGATACACAGCGAACTCCTGGCCCAAGCAATACTTCTGGTTATCTACGAGACTCTCGTCGAAGGATTCTTGGGATGTGCAACGGCTGATGGATGGAAGCAGCTCAACCAACCGACCACCGCTTCTCGCATCGTATAATTTCAGCACCGGCCTCACTTGAAAGTTTCTGGAAAATCAAACCGGACAAATGACTTTCTCTGCCGGCATTCGTCTTAGCGCGCGGCTTTTATGATCATTAAGGCTGTTAGTAGGGCTGTCGCGCCAATTATACTGTCAAATTGCTGTGCAGACACTGGTTTGACCAAGAACTCCTTCCCACCACCTGATCTACCCGATCTACCTCGCACTCAGGCTCTCTGTTCAATGGAAGCACCAGAGCAACTTGCGGTGGCGAATATCGAAACCGCCCTCGCGTCGCAGAGGTGAACTGGACTCATTTTCCTGGCGTCAATATACTGATTAAGCTCACTCTAACCAGCTCTGGCTTCTTACCTAACGCATCCGGATTCCAGATTGTCGGAGGACAGTTTGTGCTGGGCAACGTCAACAATCATCCGCCGGTGCTTCCGGTGTCCCCTCCGAGTAAGCAGCTCCGCAGCACAGGATCGGCGAAGTCTCATTTGTGCCAGGGCCAGCTCAAGCGTCGCCTTCTCTCAACGTAGGCATATTTTACCTCTGCGATGCCCTTTCTTACAACAGTTCTATCTTAGACGGATAACCTCGCCTCAAGCTCATCAACTGCCCCAATTCTTGCAGAAAGCGAGATATATTGTAACCGTCTACTGTATCACAAACGTGGGTTCCCGCTGTACGTGCCTGAGCCTCACGGAAATCTTCCAGCGGAATACCAAAGAAGTGGGGTGAGGATCGGTGATGTCGGTAGGGTGACACCGGAAGGTGCATTCGACTTCTTATTCAACATTTACCATCCGTCGGAACATCCAATCAATATAAATGGCGTCCCTGAAGAATTTTCTCCCCTACCATCTTATCTCGCTGGGGATGTAGTTCGTCTGAATTACGGCCCCGGAGACTATGTCTCCACTCCCACTGTTCAGGAGGAGGATCTTGACTCCCCCTCGACGTATGCGTTTTTCTCCCCGGCCTCTATCGTACTGAATCCACAGTTTCTTACAGCGAGTTTCCTGGAGGCGAATTCGTTTTCAAGTGCAAGGCACCCGACGGAGCGGTATTGGCCCTACCGACTGGATCATGCCTCGAAAAGCTCGAGAATCTGGAAAGGGTGCGGAGATATGCGGCAGAAAATGCCGAGAGCTGGTACCGTCACATCAATGCACCCGAGGGCCGAGGACGCCAGCTGATGAACGGGTTTTTATATCTCATCACCGGATGTGAAAAATCTCGATCCTGGGGGTTGGGGTCCTTCCAAAATGTGGCACCCGAGAAGAACTTCCAACTCTCCTTCAAACCCAATGCAAATACTAACACCGGCTACAATTATCGCTGGAGGAGGGGCACCCCCGCCCGCACAAAACAATTTATGAATCCGACGCCCGACCAGGAAAATCTTACCAACCAAACATTATTTCTTCATGGATTCTCGATTTCTCTTGGGGAAGGCCTGTGGGGCAAGCTGTTTGGAGACGTCTCACTGGTACAGATCACGGATTCCTATTTGAAAAATCCCCACAGCACATCTGTGCCGTTCAGCTCGAGAGGATCTTCAGCATTTGGCGTTTTCGGCTTCCTCAGGGGTAAAAGTTCTGGTGGGAGGGACAACATTGATCACCATGCTGACGACGAGGTCAACATATCCGAAATTGCAGCGACACCAAATATCTTCCATCCCTCTCGAATCATTAATAGCTACCTCGCGGAAAAGGCACTGTATTCACTTTATGATCTTCTTCCGTCTCTGGAATTTGTTTCTTTAGGTTCCACTTGCAACAGTTGTGCTTACCCATGACGATGATTGGGGCCAGGTTTTGCGAGATGTATGTGGCCGAGACAATGGTATTGTTCATTCCCATACCTTGATTAGGACGATAAGGGATCTCCCATCCGAAACCCATCGGAATGGGTGCAACGAATACTTACAGATTTCACCGTAACGGAAGAGGACGGTCGGTCATTTGGCACGGTTTTAAGCTCGATGACTAACTGTATCAACTTGAAGGGACAATTTACCTCATACGAAACGCCGTTACGGAAACCATAACCGATGACAACTCAGCACTTGCAAGGCAAATTGGGTGGGACGCTGGATTCGCCATATCTCTCTTCAACTTGCATGATCTGGCCATAGTACCACAGAAGGCTCAAGGTCGATCCACTATGAGCGATGCTCTCATGAAAAAAGGCATGCCTTCTCCGGCCGATGCAGTCATGGGTGGGCAGCTTAGGTCTCATCATTTTATAGAAGTCACAGATTTCAGGGTGACAATCCCATCTGTCGGTGAGTACCCGCGTTGTCATCTCGCCCTTCCTCCACATACCACCGATTCTATAGGGGATTGGGATTCCATAGGGGATCGGGATCCCGAAGAAGCCCCGGTGAAGCGTGGACGCGGTCGTCCAAAGGGCAGCAAAAATAAGGTCCCTCCCGCGCCTGCGGCAGAAGCGTCCTCGTCGGCCCCTCCACGGAAGCGCGGCCGCCCCCCCAGGGTACCCGCGCGTCCCAGGTCACGCGTCGTCTGCTCATCGCGCTTTTCTTCCCAGGAAAAGAAAGATGAAGATAGAAAGGAAGACGAGTCTGGGGACGAGGATGAGCCCACTCCGAAGCGGAAGCGAGGCCGTCCCCCCAAGGCCCCCGCTCCTGCAGACCCCGAAGCACAGCCCAAGAAGCGCGGTCAGCCCCCCAAGGTACCCGCGCGTCCCAGGTCACGCGTCGTCTGCTCATCGCGCTTTTCTTCCCAGGAAAAGAAAGATGAAGATGGAAAGGAAGACGAGTCCGGGGACGAGGAGGAGCCCACTCCGAAGCGGAAGTGAGGCCGTCCCTCCAAAGCCCCCGTTCCTGCAGACCCCGACGCAGAGCCCAAGAAACGCGGTCGGCCCCCCAAGAAAGCAGTCAAGAAACCTGCGTCCGCATCAGAAGCCTAGTTTGTTCCACCAAATCCTCTCCCTGGCAGTCTATCTCCTTACTTTCGACTGTAGTCGCCCGATTCTCTGCATTATAGTTCCAGCGTTATCCTGCCCCTCGTTCATTCGTCGTCGCTTATTTATATTGCATGTACATGTGGGCGCCGAGAGGTCTCGATCCATACCGCGAAACACGAGCGGAGAAAGTGTGTGCTGAATCTATCCTTTCCAGAAATACCCACGCTCGTTCCTGCTCGTTATATTTCAACGCGGAGAAGCCCATCGAATTTACGGAGAGTCGGAGAGTCGGCTTGAATGTTGGTTCGATGTACTGGGTGATAGTCATACCGCATATATACACCATAGCGGAGTAAATTTGGGTGATATCGATCTGCCTGTGCCGTTGAATCCATATACGGTCTGCTGAGGTTCAACCTGGTGCAACTTCTAGAATCTCAGTATTTTAACCAGCGGTCACGTGAAAATGGTTTGAAAACCTGAAACTGATTAAAGGCTCATGAGATGTTTTTTCATGAATCTGTTTTTTCTTGAAATAATTAACAGCACCTGTCTGAGCCTGGGCGGGTTGGAAGAGACTTGTAGAAACCCTTTGCAGCTTGAGGGCCAGTAACTTGTAACCTTCCTGGTTTTTGTCTCGTCAAATCGAAGAACTTCAACCAAATTTGATTACAGGTTTGGCAGGGGTGTATGTAGCTTGTTAATTCATTCAGTCTAACAGCATACAGTATAACGGCCCCTCAGGCAAAAACCTCAGCATCCGGGGACAAGTATGTCCTGTGTGATCAAGACATCATTCGTGCAACTGGAAAGGGATAAATATTAGTTGGTTCTCCGGCTGGATATTATTGATCACCTCAATCTCTTCCGTCCGCCCCGCATTTGATAATTCTCCGGTCTGCAAGTACCGCGGCAGATGCACCTTCGACACGACCAGCTGACTTCTGAGTTGCGTGGTCTCAATGGTGCCGTCCACGTGGGTGCTAAGGGTTTTAATGTTGAGCAAGACCCGAGCGGCGACGACGGTGTTTAGTCTAGATCAATTCTATGGGGGCACCTAACGGCCTGTGAGTTTTAATACTGACATTGCGGCCGGGCTGTCAATCAGGGCACGAGCGAAGAAAATTACAGCGCAAATGGATGGCACTCAGGGACCTGCGCAAGGGTTGGGGAGGCGTTGTGCCAGATGGTGATTTCCAGAATTCCATACACTATATCCCCGACATCATCATCGTGGAATCCGCTCATAGAGAAGGCAAGCTTACACATGATTGTCATGAATGAAAACAGCCCATCCCTGAGAAACAGGGTGACCACGGGCATCCACGTAAATCGTGCGTGGTGCAGATGAATCCCGCATTTATACAGCATCAGTGAAAATCTCCCCAAATCCTCTAATCCCGCCGGGCGGGTTTGTGCGGCGGAGGACGGTCGGATCGAGCGCGGGCCAAACCCACCCTGGCACTTGACCCAGCCCCGGTGATTTCCAAAGTATCCAAGCCGTACCACTGATCCGAACGGGCCCAGTAACGGTGCGAGCGAACATCTCTCAACCTAGGGAGCATTGTGACGCCTACTGCGTGAATACGGTCGCCAACAATCTCAGTAACCCCAGGTTTCTATAAAAGAGCACCAGGGTGGCGCCGCACACACCAGAAGCTCTCCCAGATTTGATACAGACTGAGGGGATTCGGGAATGGGTTGTCCAGCTGTCTCCGTCTACAATGCGGTCAGTGGAGGACGAGCGGGCCACGTACTGAGGAGTGTTGACGATTGCGTAGGGGTAACTTGGGGTAGGTGGAGATCAGAAGCAAGAGGATGCCGGATTGCGTGACCATTTGACTGAATTTATACTCCGACGTACGAACGAAATGCAAACCTCGCCGACTAGACTCGAACCAGTCTATCGGAATTTGTGTACAAATCAAAGACAGTCGTTTGATCAGTACCTGTAGGGATTGCGGCGGGTCGGCTCGGCCGACCGCTGCACTGCTTATTTGATCGGACTATATAAGACTCAAGGTAGCTAGTCGTAGCTACAAGATTCCCTTTCGCAACAGAGTTCATCACTGTTCTTTGCGCGCGACTCTGAGTCTTCCTCTCGTGGCTAGATTGCTCTGATCAACAGAGCCTCTAAGCTTACACTTTTTTGAACTCTCTCTCTCTCTTGCTATAAAAAACACTCTCGGCGACGTCTCGGACTGATCACCCGCTCGACAACGCCGACGACGAAGATGCCGATGCAACTTCGTTCGACAACTAGAAACATGGTACCTATCCCTTCCTCGGCGAGCGACTCGACCACAGGAAGCGTTGAGATGGATGCCCCCATGGGCACCTCAACTGGCAACGGCGAACTCGGTGAGTTCCCTTCCCCGTTGTCTGCGCTGACCTCTTCTGTAGAGAATGAGGGCCCCAGCGCCAAGTCCCACTCCAGCAGTCAATATGATGCTGACGAGCCTGGGCACCGCTCCCGCTTTGCGGATGTCGGAGATAACCATTCCCGCTCGAACGCGGACGTCGTATCGGCCTCCCACAGTGTCACCCCAGAAAACGGTGGTGCTGTGTCGGATGGCCAGGCCAGTTCAGGACCCGCTGCCTCTCAAAACGGTGGTGAGGACCCGAATGTGGTTTTCTACGGTACAGGCCCTGATCCTCAGGGTTTCTCGACTCCGAAGAGGTCCTCGCGTGCGTACAGCGCGCGCAGCGCCTCTCCGTCGTTCGACACGTCCCCAAAAATTTTCGGCAATTGGTTTCCCCCGGACGATGCGGACAAAAGTTCTCGCGCTGATGGAGTTTCAGCCCCCCAGGATTGGGCCGACTCCACGCACGCGGACGGACCGGGCGAGATTCCGCTATCCTGGATTAAGCAGGAGTCGGAGTCGATTAAACTGTCCTGGTCTCCCGTTGATAATGCAATAGATCTTTCTTTTGATAGTCTAATGCGGGAAATAGCGGCCAACATGACTCCGGAGGACAAGGAGAACATGGTTCGTCGTAATGCAAAACTGAGGAACGCGCGCCTCAAACCTGCAAAATCTGTATCGGTCACCACTTCGGAAATTAAGTCGAAAGCTTCGAGTGGCTCTATACATGCCGTTCACGGAAAGGACCATGCAACGGGTACATCGCACGAATCTCGACCTTCCCACACAGCTCATAGTACACCTCGTATTCCATCAGCTGCCAAAGGTAAAGGACGAGACTATACGACGGCACCCAGCATAGACTATAGTGACGGCTACGTATCGGAAGAAGAGACTGCCGACGATGCAGCTAGGCTACACCAGCTTCAGGCGGATGCTATCCTGGCGATGAAGCTTCAGAAGCAAATGAATTCTGAAGGTCATGCACAAGAGGACTCAATAGTGCTGTTCAAAGTTGGTCCTGTTTGACTTCCTGTTTGCGCTCCTGATTGCTTCCTTTTCGTACTTTTGGCAGTAAAATGGGCAAAAAGGGACGAAGTAGGAACTCAACCAGGAGCTAAAAAGGAGCATGTTTGAAACCCCAGGGCTGGGATTTTTGAACCAGGAAGCAAGTAGGAGAGTATTCCTACTTGAAGCGACACTTCGGCAAGCGTCGGCAACCTCTCAACAAGTTCAAACCCAGCGCATTGGCATCAGGCGGCTCGCGCGCTGTCACTGCTCCGTGTGTGCGTGTCCCTCACAGCGCAGCGGCGACTGCCTTCGGTCAAAGCGTACATAGAGACATAGACTCGATGTGTTCCCTTCAAGTTCCCTTACTACCCCGTGAATGGCTGATTCAAGTTTATCGGACTCGGACTGGGTTTCGGCATAGCTCGGCATACATTGATGCTCTGACTCAAGTCTGAAGAGAATATGGGGAGTGGTAGTTCAGAAGGTTAGGGTGCACAATCCATGAAGTGTGCAGTGTGGCGAGGGAATAGGATCTCTCGGGACAAAGGCTCGAGGGCAGGGTCTGCCGAAGCGGAGATTGATTGGGGTTGAGTAGGAAACCGAGCAGGAAACGTAAAAAGGGACCAAGTAGGGACAACTTTGCAACCAGGAGATACAGGTGTCCCTTTTTGCAAAGTTGTCCCTACTTGGTCCCTTTTTGTGTCTCCTGGTTGTTCTCCTGGAAGCAAACAGGAAACGAACCAGGAGCGCAAACAGGAGCCAAAAAGGGGAACTTTGAACGGCACTAATGCATTACACGCCGCCAGTAGGGACATCCAAGGATACTGCCGGATGGGGAGACCCATCCGCAGCACAGGTTAAAACGGATCACGAAATGGCGAGGAGTCTGCAACAGATGTTTGACGAGCAGTATGAAAGAATCCGGGCGCTGAACCAACCCAGTCACGAGGACAGACCTGCACCCGAGAGCAGCGAGGATCTGCGACGTCGTCGTGAGGAGGCAGGCCGGAGAAATAATGCTCCAAGAGCGAAGCCGACACCTATGGAACAAGTTCCCAAGTCAAGCATGTTGTTCCGCGAGGCCAATGACGGCGCCAGATCGAAATCGAAGTCGGCGCCGCCCAAGAACACCAGAAAGTCCAAGAAAAAATCATCACCACCGAGTAGCGACGATAGTAGTTCTTCGAGCTCGTCTGATTCGGGTGACAGCCTTCCAGAATACTTGAAGAAGCCCCGAAACTCCAAGAAGAAGAACTCGAAGAAAGCAAAGAAGACTAAAAAGAGATCTAAAAGAAAAGGATCTTCACCTTCAAGCGACAATTCTAGTTCGGATTCTGAGTCTTCGAGCTCTTCGAGTGGGGGTTTCAATTCTGATTGGAGCTCCTTGGGATCTGCTCCTTCGGAGGCTAACTCGGATGACTCTACCCGGACGAAACGGTCTAAGAAGCGGGCCAAGAAAAACTGGAACATGAAGCTTCTGCGCCTTCGGCTCGAGCAGTCTAACGCGAAACCTGATCCGCCTTTCATCTATCATGGTGAGCCCGTGTTCACAAAAATGGAGAGGTGGACCTACGAGGCGCGAGACTGGACAGCACAGAGCTATATACGGCCGAATATGCGCGTAGCGCGGGTCTCCAAATATTTGGGAGGTCGTGCATTAGACTGGTACATGCGTGTTGTTGCAAGAAACCCAAGGAAATGGAATTTAAATCGCTTCTTTGAGGCTCTTTTCAATCATTGCTTCCCGGTCGATTTCCGCAGCATCCAGCGCAAGAAGTTCCAGAGCTTCGCGCAGCGCGGACATTCCATCAAAGATTACAGAACTGACATAGAGGTGCTGGCAAACAGTGTCGGCGACATAGCGGCTCGCGCATTGATTGTACAGTTCTGGGATGGCGCAGACTTCGAGATGCGCCACAGATGGGCCGGTGATGGATTCGACCCCGAGACCTCGACGCTCGATGAGCTTGAGGCCGCGGCCATAAATTATGAGCACGCAATCAAGGTCGAAAGGGCTCAGAAGCCGGGTGGCGGACACGGGAAGCGCAATGATCAGACAGAGGCGCGCCACAAGCCACAACAGAAGCCGGACAAGGGATCTCGCGGACCTCGACAGGAGGGCGGGAGCAAGCTTGGCAGTGCCCGGAAGGAGCCATACAGAAAGAACAACCGTTCTGAATCCGGAAACCAGCACCAAGGAAGCTATAAGAAGCACGGCGATGGAAAGCCGAAGAATAGCGGGAACAAGAGCCACAACTTGTCTCGGGAGCGACTGAATGAGTACCGCGCCCAGGGCAAGTGCTTCACTTGCAGTGAAACCGGTCATTTGAGCAAAGACTGCCCCACAAACAATGACCTGAAGCCAAAACATCGAATGGGTGCAGCAGCCATTTCGTTCGAAGAGGTCGAACGCTTGCGCGCCCTGAAAGAAGCCAATGAGCTCGGCGTGTTCGCAGTTAGCGTTGAGCACATAGAGATTACGCCGGAGCACAGGCAGGCCATAGATGACGTGCTTGTGGCAAGGATGCAGGCGGATCTTCGTCGGGAAGTTCCCTTCGTATTTGACTACTTTGGCGACCCGGAAGATGATCCTCTATGAGAGGACAGGTTCAATATCATCCCGACAGAGCTTGGATGGCTAGTGTGCGACAGGCACACAAACGATCATCACGAAGTGCTTCGTTCACAATTGTTAGACCCGGAATTCGATTTTATTATGTTCCTATACAACAGGAAATGGGAGATCGAAGATGAGCTATGCACAGTGAACCACCCTGTTAGGGTGGAGAGGCGTCAGGAGCAGACTCGCGTACTGGATGAAATTTACGCAAATTTACCTCCAATGGTACCGCTCTCACGATGCGAGTCTCCCGAACCTCCGGAATGGCTGGACGCAGAACACCGCCGGGATGATCTCCCACATACATTCAGAATGTTCATGCATCGAATGGGAAGGTTACCAGATATCCTCGGGGAAGCCGAGGACCTGATTCTTAGTTTGCGGCGTGATTTCATGAGCGCTGTTCCATATTACTTTGATACAGCACCTAGCACAGCAATGGAGGGACGTACCACGGCATATGACAATAATCGATTCGCGCTAGAATACTCCGAGCGTGATTTCCTCCTGCTGACGGACAGCCATCATCGGCGCGGGTACGAGTTACCGTATTCGACCATCATTTGGCAGAAATGGGACGCGCGCGCGTTCCTAGAACGGGAACACGCCGAGTTGACAGTTCTGATTGAGGCAGCTGCGGCGGAAACAACAGACGCTGAGGAATGGCTGGATACCGAATCAGATACGGAGAGTAGCTGGTCAAACTGCAGCTTCACCTCCTCGGAAGATGACACACCAACCCCACCACCTCCGCCGCCGCCAGCGAGTGGCACCGCTGCAGCACTGGCATGCAATAACGACGGCGAATCTGATTTTGACTCAGATGAGATCCCGGACTTGCAAGCTGTATCGGAATCAGAATCAGAACTAGATTCAGACGATGAGAACACTGACTGTGAGGCGGGTTTCGACTCAGACGAGCCCCCGGAGCTGCAGCCTGTATCTGATTCTGAATCTGAATTCTCGGACGATGATGCAGTGCATCCGTTGGAAGATCTATCTGATTCCGATGCGGGCAGCGCTGACGACGAGGATTCCGACTCGGATGACAGTCCGAATCTAGACTGGGACATACCCACACGTCAGGAAGATTGCGACAACATGCCTGATTTGCAGGAGGTTGACAGTGATCTCGAGAACGACGAGCCCGGTCCTTGCAGCTTTGATTTGCGGCATGAATATTGTCTTGATTGTGATGACGTCGCGTACTGTTCCCAGTGCAAGGAGATCCACGGTAGACCAACCAGAAAAGAGGTTGACCACGGGCCACCAGCCACCGAGGGAGGTGACAATCGAGCACATACTGTACAAGTGTCTGCGGCGGGACCATCAAAAGGCCGGAAATCTGATGATAAAAGTTCTATCGCGTACCAGCGTAACTCATCGCGTGTGAGGGATTTTTCTCGCATGGTTCCACGGCCAATGGTCATTGTAATCTATTTGAATGACCATCCGGTGACAGCGTTGCTGGATTCAGGATCTTTGGGAGACTTCGTGTCAACAACACTTGTGGATCAGTTAAAACTAAAAACGGACGTACTCAGCAAGCCCTTGAGTGTTACAATGGCCTCAAGTGGCTCACATACAATGGTGAATCACAGCTGCGACATCCCGCTGCGTTACCAGTCCATCAATGAAACTCGGCGCTTCGACGTGATGAATGTCGCAAATTACGATGTAATGCTCGGGACCCCGTTCATATTCCAGCACCAAATCGTATTCGGACTCAATCCGCCACAAATCGGCATAGGCAGCGCTACATCACTACCGATCCGCGGGGAACAAGTAGCAACATTATCTTCACTCGCGACGGACATCTACAATGATGAATTGGAGAAGCTCCGCAAAGAACTTCGCGAGTATGCAGCCGATATTTGTGTGGATGCATTGCGCACGCCACTCCCTCCACTACGAGCAATCAATCACAAGATACCTTTGATAGACGAAATGAAGGCTTACTCATACCGCCCATCAAAGTGCCCGGACCCGCTTAAGACTGTTTGGCGGGTGAAGCGGGATGCCTACTTGGAAACAGGTCGATGGAGGGTCCAGCCAGGCCCTAATGCAGTCCCCATGCTGATGCTGAAGAAGCCAAATAAACCTGGAGAGTCAGGAGTTAGACTTTGCACAGTATTCGATTGCCGAGAACGCAACAAGAACACGCACAAGATGGCTTCGCCACTGCCCGACATCGAGGGAATACTACGGAATGTGTCTCAGCACAAGTACAAATCCACGCTCGACAATAAAGAAGCTTACGAACAGATTCGAGTCGAGCCTGATCACGTCAACCGTACCCTCTTCAATACTCCGGACGGCACGATGGCTAGCCTCGTGATTCAACAAGGCGATTGCAATGGCGGGGCAACATACCAGGCCCTAATGAACCATTTGTTCAGCCCATACATTGGCAAATTCATGGACGTATACCTAGATGTCATATTCATTTACTCGGACACGGCTGAGGATCACATGAAGCATGTCAAAATAGTCATCGATATTCTACGTCGCGAGAAACTGTACCTTAATGGGGAAAAAATAAAGTTTTTCGTTGACACGGTTCGCATACTGGGCCACGTTATAGATTCTGAAGGCATCATGATGGATCCACACAAGGTGGATAGCATCGAGAAGTGGCCGACACCGACCAATTCGGGATTGACAAGCGGATTCCTGGGAGCTGTCGGTTTCTTGGCGCCTGATTGTGAAGGGATACGCATCCCGATGGGCGTCTTGACGCCGCTCACTGGCTCGGTCCCGTGGAGATGGACACACATGGAACAACGCGCGTTCGAAGCTGTGAAGGCAACAGTTGTCAAATGGAGAAATCACCATAGGAAAACACTGGACTACTCACCTGGTGCCCCAGGAATATTTCTGATAACGGATGCATGCCTCACGGGTGGAAGCGGGGTAGTGTGCCAAGGAAATGACGTCGCATCTGCTCATATCATCGCTTTTTGGTCTGGGAAGTTCAATACGGTGCAACAGAACTATCCTGTCCATGATGTCGAGCTGTTAGCCATTGTAGAATCCTTGAAAAGATTTCGTACCTTATTGCTCGGTGCGAAATTCACAGCGCTAACAGATCATCGCGCACTTGAGTACTTCATGACACAGAAGAAACTGAGTCCACGTCAGTCCCGATGGCTGGAAACACTAAGCGAGTTCGACTTTACCATCGAATACATCCCGGGAACGACGAACATACTGGCTGACACCCTGTCCCGCATTTACAGCGGGGATGAGCCGGGCACAGTTCGCGCGGCGAGCGAATTTGTCCCAATGGACGAGGAGGAGGTCGATGCAGCCACAATGCGTGCCGCGATGAACGCTATAACGCGTCCCGTCAAAACGGGCAATGAGGTCTTTGCTGCGCTACACTTCCTTCCAGAAGTCCCCGCGCACGAGATATCTGCAGCGGCAGTAAACCCGAAGCAAAAGTATGACGGGTGTTATTGGACAAAACCCCGATGACCATCAATGTCCATTGATGGCCATTGATTTCGTCGATGAGCATTGATGGCCATGCATGTCCACCGTGTGCACATTCATTTCATCCAGTGGCCATCTATGGACACCTGTGCTGGGGACTGCATAATTTTTAAATGGTGTCAGTATTTCGGCTGCCTCCGCAGGTGTTCAACATTAATGACACACCGCCCCTGTCGTTATGTCGCGTCCACCCAATTCAGTACCTCTTACATGAATTTACTTAAATTTGCACCCAAATTTCTTGATCTTTCCGGAAGGTCTTCCTGAAGGGAGTCAGATGGATAGACCCTTGTTACATTTTTGAAACACGTAGCAGAGCTCCAGCCACTCTCAAATTTTTATGGTTCCTGCTTTGTCGAATCCTGGAGGTAATTCATTTGTGATGTCTGCCATATGATCAGGGCCAGGAGAGAGAGCAAGGTAACAAATGATTTGAGAAGAGTAGACCACCAGTAGTGATCAATCCGCTATACAGAGGTAGGTTAGGCATGAAAATAAATTTGACAAATATCGGGGTAATTGCGAGGCATTGGGCATTGATGTTGGGTGTGAAACATCCATTGGGGACTGGTGTCACATTGATGTTGAGAATGGATGGGGCATCAATGTTGGGTAGTAGAGTCTGATAGAAGCAGTCAGCATCAATGGTACATTAGAATTGGCCAGTTCGAGCACTCTTGGAGGCTCATCCTTTAATTCAGGAACATTCGTGGCCACTGACTCGGCATCCATGAGCATTGATGACCATCCAGTGTCATCGATGTTCACTGATGTTCATCAATGCCCACAGGGGTTTTGTCCAGTAACAGCGGTTATACAAAAGGGACAGAAGAAAACTGTCAGCAAGGTCTTGCCGAAGGTTATATTGCGTGTGCGGAACCCCGAGACCAGACAATTCATCAGTCCCGGCACAAGTCAGGAGGGCGAGACATCGAGCTCTGGAAAATTGAAGGATGCCGTCGCGGCTGAGGGAAGCACCACTGAGACTCCGGTGGTTCCTCCTGAGACGCTACGTGCACCGGAAACGATGAGGGACCACGTGAGGCCTGAGAACACGACCACGGCGAGATCGAATTTGGACCAGGCAAACAATGACATCACCACCACGCCCGCGGCGTGTATCCAAAGCCCTGATGAAGAACTTCTTGCTGCCGTCGCACCGCGTCTAACGGACCTTATATCCCAAGGGGATCCTTCTGTCAACCTTCCTGAGAGCCTGAAGGACCAATACACTGAGGACCCATTCTTCAAATTGGTTCTGGCTGAGCCGGCGCACTACAAGAATTTCGAGCTCGCAAATGGCCTGATCTACCTACGTGACAGCGAGAAGCGCATTCTGTGCATACCAGATGCTCTGATAAGCGGCCGTAAGTTATCTCGCACGCGCACTCAATCTTGGCGCATCTGGGCGCGCGCAAAACATTGTACTATCTGAAGGACAATGTATGGTGGAAAACCATGGTTGAGGATGTTAAATCCTACTGCAAATCATGCTCTACTTGTGCAACAACGAAGACAAGCACCCAGCCACCTTACGGACTTCTACACCCGCTGCCAGTACCGTCACACCCGTGGCAGTCAATTGGCATCGACTTTGTGGGCCCGCTTCCCACGTCGAAGAACAGACACGGGATGTTTGACATGATAATGGTCATAATCGACCACCACTCATCTATGGTCCACCTCGTGCCAACGAAGCAGACTTATCGGGCTAAGGACGTCGCCGAAGTCATCTTTGACAACGTGTATTCAAAGCATGGACTGCCAGAGATAATAGTCAGCGACCGCGACTCGCTGTTCACGAGCATCTTCTGGGATAAACTGCATGCGCTCATAGGCACAAAACTCCGGATGTCTTCGGCATTTCATCCTCAAACGGATGGAGCAACCGAACGCGCCAACAGAACACTCGGACAGATGTTACGTTCCTGCATCGCGCCCAATCAGAAGGATTGGGTAACAAAGCTACCTGGGATTGAGTTCGGCATGAACTCAGCACGCTCGGAGACGACAGGCTTTAGCCCATTTTTCCTCAACACTGGTAGACTGCCAGCCCCGATGATTTGGGACGCGAAATCCGAGTATCCAGGCGTACGGGTCTTCGCGCAACGGATGAAGGAAGCAATCATGACAGCTCATGACGCAATTATAGCAGCGCGTGTCAAGCAAACGAAGCAGGCGAACAAGCACCGCAAGCCTACCCCGTTCACCAAGGATGACCTTGTTTACCTCTCCACAAAGAATCTCACTATCCCAAAGAACAGGTCTCGCAAACTAGTGCCAAAGTACATTGGGCCGTTTCGAATCCTGGAGGACTACGGGAACGGGACCCTCAAGCTTGAATTACCAAGTGATCTGAAACGGCGCGGGAATCATCCCGCATTCCATTCATCCCTGCTTCGCATTCACCACCCGAGCGATGACCGGCGTTTTCCTGGAAGACAAATACCTCAGATAACGGGATTCGGCGAAGGAACTGAAGAATGGGCAGTGGACAAGATCTTGTCCCACTCCGGCAAGGGCACAGATGCAAAATTCGAAGTGCTCTGGAAAAGCGGGGACCGCGCTTGGTTCCCTTACGCTCAGGTCTCTCACCTTGGCTCGCTGGCGGCTTATTTTGAGGCCTATGGCGCCACAAGTATTTCAAATCTGCCGGGAGGAAATGCGAAAATTTCCGAGGATTATGAAATTTTCTGCGGCGCGGTTTCCTTATATTTGGAGGACAGAGGCGCGCTAGTCTCCCACCTCCCCGTCATGGCCAAGGAGCAGCTTAACGACAACCCCGACGGCATCTACACCCTCGCTCACCTCAGCGGCTTTCGCAAGTATGCCAACTACTTGCGCAGTAGCGATGACTCGGGCCACGGTGACACTCCACCCATTGCTCCCCCGCGCATGTACAATGCGTGGGTCTACACGCTCAGGGACACTCACGGCAACCTCCCCGAGCTCCCCCCTTTCTCCAACGACTACGATGGCGACATCCCTGGCGTTGGGATCCCGAAAACTCAGGCTCCGGCTCACGCCGCAGTAGCCAGCGCGGACGAGACCTTTGTCATGCGCTTCGCCGAGAGCCAACTCAAAATTGCGAACCGCGCTAGCGAGCTGGCCATAGAGCAAGCTGCGCGGGCTGCGGGACGTACAAACTCTTACCGAGGCCGCGGTGGCTACCACAACAACAACAACCAGGCCCGCAACACGGGAGACACTTACTTCGGCCGGGCTTACGGCTCCACCAAGCGCGACCGCACGCGCTCCCCCGAGGATCGCGCTGTGCGCCGCCGTCGTGATTCGAGGTCTCCTGGAGATGGCGGCCGTGGGCGCAACTATTTGCGCTCGACGAACAACCGCCGCTCGCTCTCTCCGGAGGACGACCACAGAGGCCGTCGCGAGACCCGCTCCCCGTACCACCGTCCGAGCTCCCGCTCCATGGATGCCACAGCCCGTCGCTCAACGGAGCGTCAACTCCGCGAGTTCCAGCGAGCCCGCGACGCCGAGATAGCTGCTCGCGCCCAAGACAGGCGCTCGCGCGAGGACACCTCCCGTGCTGGACCCTCCACCTCTGGGACCACCCGCGCACCAGCAACCCAAGAGGACGTCGAAATGACGCCTGCTCCCCTCATCGACTTCTCAGGCACCGTTGATAATGGTAAGGGGAAGGACAAGGCCACGGCGCCGACGCCTTCGACGTCGCCATCAGTGGCGGACCCCCTCGATTTTCTCACGGACCTCTTCAAGGCTGCACCGGTCGAGGAGGACCATTTGCCATTCCCGCCCCCACCCCAAAGCCTCGAAGACGGATTCTAGGGCGAGCGCGTGGGTGGGCGGCACGAGGCGGGAGGTAGGGGGAGAAGTTCCATTTTATTTTCTCTATCTCTTTACGAATTTGATACCTAATGCATATCTTACTTACATCAGTTACTTTTCTACCCTACAGTACGATACATATTCTCTTCGATAATCCGGGAGGGCGTATGTAGGGATTGCGGCGGGTCGGCTCGGCCGACCGCTGCACTGCTTATTTGATCGGACTATATAAGACTCAAGGTAGCTAGTCGTAGCTACAAGATTCCCTTTCGCAACAGAGTTCATCATTGTTCTTTGCGCGCGACTCTGAGTCTTCCTCTCGTGGCTAGATTGCTCTGATCAACAGAGCCTCTAAGCTTACAGTACCCGATAGTGCGGTCGGGAGTTGCCGTGATGGAGTAAATAACTTAGCCAAAATTCTGCGCGACTCTGCGTCAAGTTCCTCCTTTTACAAATGTGAACAGACAGTTTTCTCGGGCTCAAAATTCTAAGATGTCCCATGTTTTTCAATTTCGAAGAGCTTTAGAATTGAGCCTTGGCTGGCCCGATCTTTGTTTGGATCAGGGGAATAGGGGAAATTACATGCCTTTCTCTCCCGTCGCGACACTGGACCCAGAGCGGCTGAGAATCGCCGCGCAGACCCTTTGTGAAGTATTTGGCCTCCCATCCCTTCATTCACACCAGGAGGAAGCTGGCCAGAATATCCTCAAAGGGATTAATACCTTCCTCGATGTCCCAACGGGCGGCGGCAAAACTATCGCCTTCTGGTATGCTCTTTTCTACCATTGGCAGCCTGGAAATACTTCGAAAGATTGCCAGAAGATGTTCTTGTTATTGGGCCTCTTGTGGGATTGCTGGAGGCCCAAGAAAAGACTTTGAATGAGAAACACATACCCGCGGTAGCAATCACCTCGGAGAGCAAAAACATCGACCAACTTCTAACGGTGCGTCCCCGGAGCAGCTGTTGACCACATACCCACCATCTTACACTTACCATTCAGGATCTGGACAATAACAAGTTCCGTGTCGGTCTTGTAGACCCCGAAATGGCTCTTAGCACCCGATTCCACGAGAAAGTCTCAAATAATCAATTGTTCACCGACAACATAATCACCCTGGTTATCGACGAGGCCCATTGTATCTGCGAGTGGAGAGAGGACGATTTCAGGCCGGAATATCGCAAAATCGTCCAACTCGCGAGCCGGCTACCTACCGGGACTCCAATACTTGCCGCGACTGCAACCGCGCCTCACGATGTCATGAAAGCGATCATACAGAATCTCGACCTTGGGAAGGATGTTGCACGCGTTCAGGTTTCGAACGAGAAGCTGAATGTGTCACTAGCCATCCGCATACTGCAGCAGGAGCCCCAATCGTTTGCTGACCTGATCACGCTGTTCCCGGAGGATTTCCAGGACCCCAAGGACTTCTCACAGAGCTTGATTTATGTCAACGGGCGTCAGGATGCCGAAAAGATGCAGGACTTCCTGAGGGACAACACACCCGAGGGGATTGACGTCGAGATATTTGAGTTCTACCATAAAGACATCGACGGTGCAAAGAAAAAGTCACTTCAAGAAGGACTGAACAACGGCACCATACGCGGCGTTCCGGCGACGGATGCCTTGGGTTTGGTGAGTGCGATGAATGTGCTCTCGGAACAAAAATATCTTACGCGTTGTAGGGGATGGACTTCCGAGTGATTCTGCGAGTCATATTGTGGATGCGGCCACGTACCTTTCTGTCCCTCATTCAAAAAATTGGATGTTGTGTACGCGACCACAGCAAGCGAGGCGAAGCCGTGCTGTACATTACCAAGGCCATGTACACTCGGTGCTGCATCGAGCTTGACATCATGCGTCGCGAGGAGGAAGAGAACTCTTCAGATTCCGAGCCAGATTCGGAACCTGACAACGAGGAGGGAGCACAGGCAGACCGAGATGCTGCAGCCGCATTTCAAGACGAATCTGAAGAGGAGGACACAGCACCACCGGCTAAACGGCGCAGACCCAACCAGCGCGCCGCCATGTCTGCACTTGAGAGGCGGGACCGAAAATATTTGCTGGAGTACATTGTAACCGAGGCTTGTCAACGGGTCCCATGGAATAGGTTCTTTGGAAACAAAGATAAGAGTGAGCCCTCGTTGCTGTTCATAGAATTATTTGCTTACACGGTGCCGTACAGAAAGCCTTGGATTGGCTGTTCCGGAGGGGCCTTGTTGCGACAATTGCAATCCAGAGCAGTTTAAATTAGAGACTGTTGTGTTGGTCGGAGGCCAGAATCTCAAGACAAGCCGTAGAGAAAAGAGTTCCCCAGAGTTGGAGGCCGCAGTGTGCAAGAAGCTGGACGCCGTACGGAAGGAGATTGTGGCAGTGCACCACCCCAAACAGCACTTCATCACTGGGCACACCATACTCGCTGACGACGTTGTGGACACTCTGGCCCAGCGCGCGCGGCTCATTACCTCTGTCGAAACTCTGCTTCAACAGACCCGCTGGGGCCAAGCATCCAGACTCGGACACCTCGTGGTCCAGGCAATCGAGGAGGTCGTCGCTCTCTTCCCGGATCACGCAAAAGTAGCCCGAGAACTCGAAGCCGCTGAACGCGCCCAGAAGACGCTCGATGCGGCTGCATTGAAGGACTTGCGAGCCCGCCTCGTCATCGTGTTTGATGGGTGCTACGACACCGTATTTGCAGAAGACGCGCCGGTGCCATCAACTCGCAAGGCCAAGAAGCCCAAACCGCCGCGGCAGATTTGCAGGTTATTCAAGCAGCTTCCCAAGAGAGATGTGCGTCCCTTATTTCCTTCCGCTACTATGCCTTCAATCAGCCTTGCAGAAGCACCCCATCTACTACGACGAAATTGAGAACCCGATTTCAATGGCCCATATCAAGGGCTTCTCGCAAAAGCCGACGCACTACCAGACTCTTGAGGAGTACAAGGCGGATTGGGACCTCATGTTCAACAATGCGCGGCAATATAACGAGCCTGGATCGCAGATGTACGAAGACGCGAATCATTTGCAGACGGTGTTTGACCGCACGCTGTATACTCTCGGCGTTCTGCATGATATCCCAGGAAACGAAAAGCTCGTTTTACCCTCCGCACCGAGTAGCCCTTTGCATAGTCGTTCGCCCTCACAGTCCGTAGGTACATAGAAAACATTAATCACATTTACTCTGCTGCCATATCATCTACCATGTCCGCCGCGCGTGCGAGCAGCTGCCCGGGTCAGCTCTTCAGCAAGTGTCTTCATAGAAAACTCTTTTAAAAGCTCCGTCACGGTCGTTGTAGACTTGCGTGTCAAGATGTCTTGGATGGCGCGACCTTCCTCTTGGTATATTTCGGCGAGTTCTCCCGAAATGTACTCCTCCTTAGCAGGATTAGACCGGCCGAACATGCTCCTCGCGTGGTCTGCGCCGTGGCCGTTAACCCAGCGGGTGAGGTTTGCGGAGACCTGCGGATCTCCCCCGGGTCCGTACATACCCTCGAAGAACTCGTTGAGGTCTTTGAAGTTGTACCCGCCCTCCTCCGTCGGTTTGGTGAGGTCCGTCAAGACGCGGTGGGCCTTGCGGGTGTTGTGAAGATCCGACAGCTGCTTTTCAGCAGCAGCCGCTCGAGTCAGCTGTTCCTCGACGGCAGCGGCAGCCTGTACCTTCTGAGCAGCTGCTAGGTCCGCTGCTTGCTTAGCTACCCGCTCTTTTTCCGCCGCGGTATCGGCCTTTTTCTTTTTGAGCATGTCGTCTGCCTTTTCATACGAGTGGCGGCTCGGTGTATCTGGGGCTGAAGCCAGACGGCGAATGGTCGAGGTCAGCACACGTGTTTCCGGCGAGTGCGCAGGACGTCCGCCCGGAGCTTTCACCGGGGTTACGTCGACAACAGAGGACATTGGAGAGCAGCCGGGAGGTTCGAGAGATTGTGCACGGCTGGGAGTTTCGGATGTTGGGAGACTGCCTGATGCCGTGGGGGGTGTAGACCATCCAAACAGCGATGACAGCGATGGCAGGGGCGCTGTGTTCGGCTGCGGCTCTGGGGTCGAGGGCTGCGGTGGGCTGTGATACTCCGATCCTGCTGTAGGAGATGTCGGTGGGCTGGGGACTCGGATTTCGGGCTCGGTTCGGAGCCGCTTGGGCCTCGGAGGGATTTAGTCATTGTCAGATTCACGGTCCTTGCGTATGAAAGGCATGTGAGGGACCTGCGGCGAGATTTGGTGGATGGCCCCTAAGTGAAAGCAGCTGCAGAAATCGTGCTATAGGGCGCTCATTTTTAATGGTATTGAAAATCGGAAAACATGGGATATCTTACAATTTCCCTCTCTACAAAACTGTCTGTTCAGATTTCACGAGAGAAGAGTTCGTCTCCTGGGTCTTCGCGGAAAACGACAAGTTATTTACTCCATCACGGCAACTCCCGACTGTACTAGACACGCGGATTATATTCCAGTCGCTATTTACCCGGGACATTGATCGACGATCATCAATGTCTGCACTTTCCCTATAGCGACTGGTTCGAGTCTACTCGCCGACATCTCCCGAGGGCAGTGCGAGGCAGTACGATATTCTAGATGTCTGTCCAAATCTCGAGACAGAGTTGAGCCTGCACTCGCCCAGAGAACAATTCAAGTTACAGTGTTCTTGAAGTAGAAAATTGAAATCGAAGCAAGTCAGAAAAAATTGAACAGGACGTTGAATTTATGCGATACAGCGCCAGAACAAAAGTCAGCTAGACCCCACGCGATTTGCGAGGCGCGCTCACTTGTTGGCTGGTCACGTTGGCGCGTTGAATAGCACGTGTGGATAACATCAGCCAAACTTCCTCAACCTCCCTGTTCCGACCAAGTTCCGACTCGTAACTCAGTTTTCTCCTCCACGACTGTCCACGACGGCCTCTTTATCTTCAAACACCACCCCTCAATTAATTCCACAATCTCCTTGCTCTGGCTCATTTTCATGATCAAATTCTGCCGTCGTTCTCCACATTCCGCCCGGCTTTATAGGCATCGATCTCGACCCCGACTAGTTCGATGTCACCTCTATGGCTGCCCTCAGCTTGGCGCGCCTCCTTCAGACCAGGACCCGCGGAATGTAGAGATGGCGAAGCCGCGAAGGCTGCCTGGAACCAGCCTCATACAAGGCCATCATCGATCATCATCAAAATCTGGTTGCCAGGAGACAGACTTCAGAGGATCACGTTGGGATCAGGGACTATCAGGGATCAAAATGGCGGTGCTAATAAAGCCTTCGGACCTTACCGGCCTATCTTACTGTCGCCCATTCTCAAGTCCCGTTGGACGTCCGGTGGTCCATGTACAATACTGGGAGACATGCAACACCCAAAGACGGAGACCTATCTGGTAACCCCACCAAACTAGTCACGTCTATGCCTGGGGTAGACCCAAATGCGGAAGTGGTACATCGGTTCTGGAGACGGGTAGCAGAAGTGACCGCCAGAACCCAGCAGGCCGATAAGTCATGGATAGGAGGAGATGAATTACGACAATGGAATGCGATCAAGCGAGACGTGAGTGCATTCGCTATTGCCTGCTCATTTTCCAATGCATTGATTCCCTAATGTACAGCCGTGCAGTAAATGTTCCAGCGGGAAAGTGCGCCGGATATGCGTAATAGAAGAAGACCATCCGAGTTGCCGCACTTGCAGAGACGCCAAGATAGGTTGTGACCGCAAGCAACGATTTGTTTTCGACATGACGAAAGACCAGTTCTTTCCTACGTACGAGCAGTTCGTTACCATTTTTCAGCACAAAGTCCTTGGCGGTCTACGGCGATACAAACAATTAGAAAGTGCGCTGAAGACCAAAAACCGATCAAACGAGAAGGCTGGAACGTCAGGTAAGGATCCGGCCTCGAACTGGATGTACGGTCAAATACTGAACAACTGGTAAAAGACACTAGTAATTATTCCGGCCGAAAGGAGGGTACATTTGAGAGCAGCACGCCACATTTAATGGTGGAACTGGAAAGGCTGAGACGACGGGAACGGGAACTCGAGGCAATAAACTCCCACCAGGCCGGCGAGCAATTCAATTCAATTACTTATCTATGTCAATTTTTTGACCCATATTTTCAACAGCTAACTATCACAAGGCGGCATTTCTCATGGACGCTGTATGGGCCCGCGTTCTCAGCATAGAACATGGATCGCAAGCGCTCAGCCAGCACATCAGAACCATGCAGTATGGCCAGCAAGATGCAGGTGTTATAACAGAGGCTCTCAACATGGCAATGAAGTTAAAGAGGGAGATAGCTGCCATAGCCGAACTGCTGAACTATGCCGCAAACCCAGCTCCATAATTACGTATGAACACCATTGAACAGTGTACAGGATAAGTGTATCAGGCGTAGTCATATATCGCCAGGCCCATCGAGGGTCAACAGCACCTAAAACCTCCGAGGTCAGTACTATGATCAGTGCCGGAAAATGGTATGTTACCTGCCTTGAAGGACGCGTAGGACGTTCCACAAAATGATGTGCATCAGCAAAACAGAATGCATCTGGCTGGTCTGGCACCAGACCAGCCAAGCGCGCCATGCCGCCAGAATTGCATCTGGCAGCATAATGACCTTCGCGACACCATATTCAATTCTGGCGCCAGAAGTTCATCAGAAGCTCAATGGTGGCAATGGGTCCTCAGAGACAATCTGCAGCATAAATGATGGAATGCAAATATATTTGTGATAGAAAGGAATTAATACATGAAATGAACCTTCTCCTGCAGCCAGACCACTCGAGCATCGTATGTCAAGCCCACCGACTGTGTTCCGAGTCTCCCTGCGGGCACAAAATAGCCACACACACACCTAACCGCCAGCTACTGTCCCCGACGACAACGATAAGACAAAGGTGCACCGCGTGGTTCTTCGACCAAGTGATTATCTGCAACGCGGAACGAGTATCAGCGACTATATTGAAGACAGAAAAGATGAACAGCGCAGGAAGGGGGGAAGGGAAGGCAAAGGTAAAGTAGAAATAGACACACCTTACCGGCTCGCCGTCCCTTTCCCTTTCCCGCCGCCGCCCCTCTTCCGAGTCTTGGCTCGCGTGACTGCGTGCTGGCGCGGCCGACCCGGAGAGCACGCTGAGGGATGTAAGTACATGGAATGCTGAAGGTCTTGAAGAACCGAAGTCTTGATGTGAGGTCTTGAAGCGGCAGGTCTTGAAGATCGCCGTCTTGAATGGGGAGGTGCTAGGTCTTGAACCTCGAGATCTTGAAGCTTGAGGTTTAGCTTGAGGTTTGAGGTTTTGAAGCCCAAAGATGTTTCAGGGGGAGAGGAACCGATCCAAGAGGCAGGAAGACAATATTGGTGAAGCAGACCACGACGACGAGTCTTCGATTTTGAGGTTTGGAGAATTTGAGCCTGGCGAAGGTAAAGAAAGACCATCAACTGTGTCGGATGTGGAGGAAAAGAAAGGGGAAGGGTCAAATGCCAGACTGCGAGAGGTCCTTCGGAGAGAGGATGGTGGGAGGAAGAGAGATGTGCCCCATCAAAATCAACCATCGAGCCGAAACACGTGATGCGCACGGACCCTTTGCGCAGTTGATGCGTTGATCTGAGTTGATGCGGACCTCGATGGACCGCGACTTCAGCTTTTTAACCGGCTCAATGGTTGGATTCCATTGCAACACCGCCACACTTTCCTGGCATTCGGGACAGCCTTGAGTTAATTTGCCCGTAATATGATGCCGGCTCGATGCCAACTGGAATCCTGGATGCCGGACCCGGTCCTCTCGTGACTTCGGGCATCTTCGTCAATTCTTAAGCAAGTCTTTGGTAACATTGTGATTGTAGGGAACTCGAATCAATACCACGAATTCCCATTTGGTTGAGAAAATGGCAGCGTAAAAAAATCTGGCGGGTCATGGGCCGTCTGGCTGGTATGGCTGCCACGCCAACCATACCGGTCAGATACAGCCATATGGTGCCATGCGTGCCAGAGAATTTTGGTTTTGCTGATGTGTTGTCATGTGTTCAGCAGAATAGATTGAATTGAATGAAGAATACAATGAGAGCTATGTATTTAAGCTGCTGCGTATCGTGGCTACCAACTTTAAAAGAGCGCACGGCCCGGGATCGGAGGCCAAGGTTGAACTTGAACTGGGGATTTAAAGTCCGATTTCGAACGAGCACGCGAGTGGTGAGCGTCGTCGACATGGGGAATTTCCGCCGGATCCGGCGGACGGGCCGGACACGGCTTAAGGTTGATGGAATCGAGGCGACTTAAGCATCCTAAACTCTAATGTACCTTAAGCTCCTAAAAAGTTCTCTGTGCCTTAATCCCAATGGAAGTTGCAAGTCTTAAGCCTCCCTCATAAATCTAAAGCTTAAGCCGAGCCCACGGGTAGTCACGCCCGCGAAACCTCGTTACTCTTACAATCATGGACATCCCCCCTGTCGCTTCGCGGGAAATATTAGAGCGACTGCAGACACATCCATCTCTATCTAACAATCTGTCATGGGTCCAGCTCCAGCGGTTTATTCGAATGACAAAGCGGATCTGGCCAGAAATAATCAATGGTCGTATGAATAACACCCTCCCTGAATTGCTGCCTCTCAACATCACCCAATTCTTGGCTTGCGTCCTCAAGCTGGATCGCCTTCCATGATATAATAGAGAGACTGGATCTCGAGATACATGTTGCAGATGATGACATGTTTCGTCTGCATGGATTGGAAAACAAGATAGGTAAGCACTCCATATCTATTGAAGTTGCCACCAAATTAATAGTCTGTAAAGGGGCTGTCCCGATTTACGCCCCGTATTCACACTGCCCGCGCTCGGAATGTCAAAACACTGCCCTCGGTGACCGAAGAGAATATGAATCCCGACTCTATACTCTGCATCGGGGAGTTCTACCTCTCATTTCACATTCCTCATACTGTCGAAGTACATCCACCTATTGTATTCTTGCCCACATACTGACTGCCTTAGTTTCAGAGTGCTTGACTCGCTATTATCATAACTATAGCGTTCAGAATGCTAAAGAAACAGATGCCCGGAGAGTATATTATGAACAACAATCGAACATTCTCCATGTCTTTGAGCATTCATTTGTGGACCGTGAACTCTGTCAATTTTTTGAAGCAGAGATGGCTATCGCACACTATGTACTTTCTTTCATCTCTTAGCCCGAAAAATACTTATGACCGGTGTAGTTGCTCTGCACAAAGTATTGCAAGAATATATAACATGGCACTGTCTCCACCAACCACATCAGTTCCAAATTCCTCACGTTTGTCTCACGAGTTGTCGGATGTCCTGGTCTTGGATGCATTTTTCCTCCATGCCCTGCTTCGTGACAAAGATTCCCGCCGAGAGCAGCTGGTATTACCACACGGGGGGTTACAGAAAAATCGATATATCTGTGCCATGGATGAGCGCAATTATTTCATGGCAGGAACTGGACAAGAAATGTGGCCTCATGCCTGCGATAATTGTATGAAGAAGTGGATCACCCCGGATGGGGTCGTTTGTGAGTTTCCATACTTATCCCATCTAACGTGCAAGTCTGACTAGATTTATCGCAGACTATATCTGCTGGAGTCGCTGATGGTGTCACACTTGGTCATCCTTGCTGCAATGTACATGACTGCAAGGTGCGCTTGAAAAGCACCCAAGATCGCTTTTGTCACATCCATTCCAACAAGAAGCTGGAATGTTGTATCATTGGCTGCATGCTTGCAGCCCGCACAGATCATATCACATGTGTTCTAACAGAGCATTCTGCATGGGAGACTGCCCGTGGTCAGACAGCAATGGCTCAGTTGAATCGGTGTCTTCGACGAGCTGGGGTAACTCAAGCTGACTACGAGGCAGATGAGGAATCCTTGGATTGCAGCACTCAGGCTCCGAACTCAACTGTGAAGGGGCGCACATCCCGACGGTGGACCCATAACGAACAGTTATTTGTTAGATGCTGTGGAATTATCATTTCAAGAGCAACTTTCTTTGGTTCGGAGGGTGTCTCTGGGCACAAGGTAAATATATGCTTGTCTGTCTAGCAAAGCTTTGTCTCATCCACTTTCACAAAGGACTTCCTCAAAGCAATGTTTCCACCACAATTTCCCAAAGCTCTGCCTCAGTATATTTTCTACGACAACAATTGCCATTTCTTGAAACATCTCCTCCACACCGGCGACCATTACTTCGACAATGTTAGCTTGCCGGTGGATGTCTTCCATGCACCGGGATGATGATGATTTTTGCACCCGTCATAACAACCCAGCTTGAGGCAGACCCTGGACCAGACAACGTCGGAAGATCTTCTCCGGAATTGGCGAGTTTGGCGGCATATGTGGGTGACAGCGACTGGGCAAATTTTGTCCGGATTGGGGTAGCTGGAGCTGTAATACTGGTTGACGTCGATCCAGCGATTGGCGGCTGAGAAGCACCACTTCGCAGTTTGTGATTGGGTGCCTTGCAGATTGCGGCTTCTGGAGCAGCTCGCGCTGCTGCTTGACAGCATCCCAGACAAGCCTTCCAAATGCACGCATTGTTTTTCCTGTTGGGTAGGTCTGTGCCGCCGACGCCAGCACAAGCAGGTTGACGACAATGGTGAGGTTGGAAGATGAATGTCTGAGTGGCCAAGTCATTGCGCCACCAAAAGCCAGGACATGATGCTTCATTATGTTTGTTCGCCGTGCACTAAAGATCACGAGCGTGAAATTTTAAAAAATATTATGGGATATAGTAGCGCACCTGTTGGAAGAAACGCCCCTTGTTCTGGACATTATAATACCCACTGCTCTTCTGAACATCTGTGAGAAGCTGCTGGCATAATGGACATTGACCGGCGGCAATCTGATCAGGAGTGAGAACCTTGCCTGACGGTATATATGACCGATCCGGCCAATATTATAAGGGGTTGGAGCTGGGGTCATCATCGATCACCATCGATGATGACCGCTCATCACCGGTGAGGCCGTCACCGGTGCCCAGTCGTAGCCGTAGCGATAAGAATAGATAAGTGAATAAATACAATTTCCTTCCCTATCTGGCCGATTATCCGTCCCAATCGAGTTTCCCCCTGAAACTCCCGGAAAGGGCCATGACACATACGCATGACGCGGACCCCGCGGCGGCGGCGACGCGCATCAGTTTGATCCTGCCGTAACATACCCAAATAGCCGCCCACCCGCCGGTCAAAGCGCTGAATATGAGATAAACATTTATTTATTTTGAGGCATACACTAAATTGACGCGACGAAATAATAGCTGATTATGCAAGTTCATTTGGCTTAGTTGTCTCACCAAACCATCTTGATCTTCCACCACCACTTTCTTCCTCTTCCTTCGTTCCTCTTTCCTCCTTCGT
>JARGYA010000773.1:0-47893 GCA_029204335.1 Mycena vulgaris | reverse complement strand
GGCCTCTTAGCTGCATTGAGTTGAAAATTTTCATTGTTTATTCCAGCGTCTCACCGAGACGTAAAGACGAATTCGAAATTATCGGTGAGTGATCTTCTTTCATGAAACACACCGCAGCTAACCGAGCCATCCAGATCTCCGCTTCGCAATAGGATCGTGGCAATGGGAAGCAAAACAATCCCTAGTCTACTATGCCTGTACCGTAATCTAGACGAATATACCTGATTTGAACCAAACCTGAACCGGTACCAGACGAAAAGTACCTTCAAGTGCTGCAAAATAGTGCCTTGAAGCACTGCAGATTAGTACCTTGAGGTAACTGCAAAAGAGTGAAAAAACGATCACAAGCACTGCGAATTAGTACTTTGAGGTACTAATATAGCGGTACATAGATACTATTTTGCAGTGCTTCTGGGCACTATTTTTTGGTTTCCCCGGGGTACTATCTTGAAGTAGTTTCCCTCTCCGCAGTGGGATTCTGAATTCGTCGGCGTAGCCACCCGTGAATGGCTTATTCTTGGGAACAATTAGCTTACTCCATGTAGACCAGAGTAAATATATCGAAGCACCGATTTTCGAGTTCCCCACCGTGTCGAACACAATAGGACCCGGTTATCAAAGACACCGTTAATGCAGCACTGCTCCACTGTGTCCTTATACCGCTCCGGGTACATCCAAACGTACTGCTAAGGTTCAACTGGTTTTGCATCAACATAAGCGCCCTGAATTACTCCGGACGATTAATCTGATCAAGAAGATGTGCAAGAAAGATGTTGACCACAAAATGGTGGAAAATTCTACCGAGAAACCCGGTTGCAGGCGGAAATCCTTCCTTTTCTGGTAATTCCGCAAAAATTCCCGCCCAATGTTAATGAGAAAACCAGCCATCAATCTGGCACGGCAATCAAGCCGTAAGCGGAGTTTCAAAGGCAGGTCTCCGATATTCGACCTCATCTCAGGGCAGTTCAAATAATTCTATGGGTCCCATAACTGCATGACCTCACCATGCAAGTGGGCCTTTCAATAGGCCCCTCTACACCTCTGCTCTTCCATGGTCAGTAGTGCCTTCAAATGGTTGCATTTCCCTCTCGACACCAGAGTTGATCCCGCCGCGGGCGCCTCAGGGTTGGAGCTGCTTGTCATGCACGCCCACTCATGTTGCAGGTCACTCTTAACCCGGAGGAATCGGGGGTGTCCTGACTTGCTACTGTGGTATTTGCCGCTTTCCACCGGGCCTCCTCCGGGCCGCGCGCGTTCTCGCTGTCCCTTGCTTGCGCGCTGTCGCCGCTGCGTCGTCTCGTTCTCCATGGAGCGACAGCCCCCCGGGAATGTCGCTCTATTAAGCTTACCCTGCTTGTGGGCTCTCTGTCTCAAGTTGAAGTCTCATTGCTTACTGTGCTTCTCATAATAAACAAATAAATTTGGTCCTCGCCCGCTCAGCGCTCAGCTGGAAGTCGGCATTCCGCTCGGCAACGGCCGGCATCTCCCCCGACATCATCGGGGGCTCCTCAAAACCCGGTTTCTGCATAGAAATCTGAGAAACCGGGTTTCTGAATAGAATTATCCCAAAATAGTCCATATGATTCACAATCGCAGAAGAACGTGTAGAAATAGAACTTAGAAATATTCGTGTAGGCAATTCACATCGGAGATCCAACCCAGAAAACAAAAACGACGATACAAAATTGAGCATAGATGCACGAAATAATCGCTTCAACGATTGTAATGTATGCCTACGAGCGCGATACCACTCCAAAGTTTCTCCGTATGTAATCACTAGAAATTCCCTGCATCCGCAGTTGGCCCATAACACTTTGTCCACTCCAGACCGTGCATGAAGCGTGAATAAGAGAGACCAATAGTTTGCCCGCCGATGATTAATTTCGTGTGAGGCAGCAAAAATCCAGATCTATATTGACTGGGGAGCCAAAAAAGCAATTGTGATGAGTGGGAATATACCCAGCCGTCCTGAATTTTCCAAAAGGGGGGCACAGCAGACGATGAACCCTGATGACAAAGGTTATCAGCGAGACTGGAATATGTGATGGTTGTGCTCACTGTGATATGACTGCTTGACTCAGAATCGACGTCGATAGCCCGGCCATCCCAAGTCGCGGTGGTGTCCCAGATACGGATGGTATTGTCGGCTGATCCTGATACAACTTGCGTCCCATCTGGCGAGAACGCAACCGAATTGACCCAGCCAGTGTGGCCGATGAATGGCTCACCCACAGGTTTCCCTGTCTGGGCATCCCACACGCGGACAGTGTCGTCCTGGGCACCAGATACGATTTGTTTGCCATCAGCCGAAAATGCAACTGAGTTGATGCCTTCTGCGCCGTTCCATGACTGGAGGGTCGCGCCGGTCTGGCTATCCCACACACAAACTGTTTCGTCGTCTGAACCAGATACAACTCTCTGGCCATCAGGCGAGAATGCAACTGAGTTGATAGATCCTTTGTGGCCGTTCCATGACTGCAGGTGCTCGCCGCTTTGTGCATCCCACACACAAACAGTCGCGTTGTCAGAACCAGATACTATTTTCTTCCCATCCGGGGAGAATGCAACCGAATACACCTCGCCGGCATCACTGCCCAATGGCTTGTGAGGAGGCTGGCTACTCTCCACATCCCATACGAGCGTTGCATCAGCAGCACACGATACTATGTGTTTGCCATCTGGAGAAAATGCGACCTCATTGATACCGTCGGCGTGGCCATAGAATTCTGCAAGTGATTGACCAGTGTGCAGATCCCACATGCGGACACTTTTGTCAGAAGCACCGGAAACTATTTTCTTGCCGTCGGGCGAGAATGCAACCCAGATGACACTGCCTGTGTGGCCTTTCAACGGCTCTCCCAGAGGTTGATAGGTCTGTGCATCCCACACGCAAATGCTGTTGTCTTCACAACCAGACACGATGTGTTTTCCATCGGGGCAGAATGCAACAGAATAGACTTCGCCGGCATCGCCTTTTAATGGCATACCGAGAGGCTGATAGTTTTGTGTATTCCACAGGCGGACAGTTTCATCAGCAGAACCCGAGACAATGTGCTTGCCATCCGGCGAGAACGCAATCGAGTATATCTCGCCAGTGTGACCTTTCAGCGGCTTACCCAGGGGCCGGTGGGTGTCTGCATCCCACACGCGGATGGTTTCATCGTCAGAACCGGATGCTATTTTCTTTCCATCCGGTGAGAATATGACTGAGTTGACACAGTCCCGGTGGCCCTTGAGTTCCGCCACAGTCTGACCAGTCTGGACATCCCATATGCGGACAGTTACGTCGGCGGCACCAGAGATTATTTGCTTGCCATCCGGTGAGAATGCAACCGAGTAGACGATGTCGGTGTGGCCCTGCAATGGCTCACCAAGAGGCCGACATGTCTGTGCATCCCACAAGCGAACAGTTTCGTCATCAGAACCAGATACTATTTTCTTTCCATCCGGTGAGAATGCCACTGAATACACCTCCCCAGTGCCACCGTTCAATCGTCTGCCAAAAGGTTGACGGTCCTGCGGATCCCACATACGGACAGTTTCATCGTTAGATCCGGATACTATTTTCTTTCCATCGCCTGAGAATGCAACCGAGTTGATAGAGTTGGTGTGTCCGTTGAATTCCGTCAGAGACTGCCCGGTCTGTGCGTCCCATAAACGGACAGTTTCGTCTGAAGAACCAGATACTATTTGCTGACCATCCGGTGAGAATGAAACTGAGAGGACCGTATCTCTGTGGCCCTTCAATGGTTCACCGACAGGCTGGCCGCTCTCTGCGTCCCAGATGCGAACCGTTTCGTCGTCAGAACCAGAGATTATTTGCTTTCCATGTGGGGAGAATGCAACCGAATATACTTCCCCCGTGTGGCCATTCACCTGCTCGCTGGAAGTGACATTTTGTGCATCCCATATGCAAGCAGTTTCATCATCAGAACCGGACACGATATGCTTGCCATCGGGGGAAAATGCAACAGAGCGCACCCAACCCTTGTGGCCAATAAACGGGACACCAATCAACTGGCCAGTCTGTGCATTCCACACCCGGATTGTTTCATCAGCAGCACCAGAAAGTATTTGCTTGCCATCAGGTGAGAATGTAACCGAGCTGACCCAGCCACCGTGGCCGCTGAATGCCTTCCCCACCGCCGTGCAAGTGCGAGCGTCCCACACCCGGATAGTTTCGTCTCCAGAACCTGAGACAATGTATTTTCCATCCGGCGAAAATGCGACACAGTTGACGCTGTCTGTGTGGTCGCCGAACGGTTCCCCAAGAGCCTTGCCGGTTCGTGCATCCCAGAGGAGGATAGTTTCGTCGTCCGAACCAGACACGACGTGTTTGCCATCCGGAGAGAATGCGACGGAATTGACAATGTCTTCGTGCCCCTTCCACGGCTTCCCCACAAGCTGGCCGGTCCGTGCATCCCACAGACACACAGTTTTGTCATTTGAACCAGAGACAATTTGCTTTCCATCTGGTGAGAATGCAACCGAGTTGACAATGTCTTTGTGACCTTTGAATTGCTCAAGACGCTGGCCGCTGTGTATATCCCACACAATAATAGTTTCATCATTGGAACCTGACACAACATGCTTGCCATCGGGCGAAAACGCAACTGAGTTGACGCAGTCGGTATGGCCGTTGAAGGGCCCACCGAGAGGCTGGCCCGTCTGTGCATCCCAGACACGAACTGTTTCATCATCCGAAGCCGACGCAATGTACTTCCCGTCCCGTGAATAAGCAACAGAATAGACCTGGCTTGCGTGGGCGTCCAGGACTGCGATTGTGGCCGGCCATTCCTTCATCTGCCCTGTTGTAGCACCCAACACCCCAGGAAAGAGTGGTTGAAACCTTGCACTGATCTCGGACTGTAATGGTGCTAACCCCAAGGCCGATAAGTAGATGTGAGGGGCACTTTGACTGATTGCAGGGCCAAAGAAAGCAATGAACCGTTTCGCGTCGTTGGCGAAGCGCGCAGCGGACGTGTCCTGGAGTTTTGTGAGATTGGCTGCGGTGATCATCTTGAATGAAATGAATATCCGTACCTTGGTCCAATTCAGGAAATTTGACAAAGCAGGTGGTGCGTGTCCGACGAGCCCGAGTAAACTCAGGACCTCGAGCCAGAACAAGAACTTGTCCAGAAGAAATTTCCCTGCCTCTTGGGCGAGATCCGAATCGAAGGATGTACGGGCAAGGTGATCGGCCCAAAACCGGCATGAGTACTGAAGGTGTTGCGGAATATGATCGTTAAGGCGCTTCCGAATATCCGGAAAGTCAACATTCCGCAGATATGAGGTTGGCAAATCACAGATATTAAACTTGAGCTTGCTTTGGAGAATTCGGATCAGGTTAGATACGAGCGAGTGTCGCTGATCTGCTGTGTCGCAGAGGAGGTCCGAGCGTCTGTCAAGAATGGCCGATGTCATAAATTCGCGGAAGGACGCATGAATGATTCGTATTGTGCCCCCGGATGTATCGGGGACGCCAATGACGGCACTAAGCGGCAGGAGTTTTCGCCTGATATCATCTTCTTCCATGTTGAGCAATGCGGCAAGAGCCTGAGGCTCGAGAGGTTCGGACAGCTGTAAAATAGTCCCGAGAATCCGCATCGCACAATCTCGATATTCCGAAGCGCGGAGATCTCTTGGAGCGGGCAGCGAAACAGCCTCGTTGACGATTCTGTAGTACAAATCATCCAGATCGTTGAGCTGAACCCCTTTGAGGAGGTAATCGACAGATTCCTGAGGGTGATGTTGTGGTAGGCCAGCTCGAATATAACGAACTGCAGTCGCGGCGAAAACAAACAGCCCGCCCGCCTGTTTCGTGATCAAATCCACGTCACGAGCCTCAGCCTTCCAAGACTCCTGTTGAGGCCATGTATTGCCGTCAAGCGACCGCTCCACATAGCGGTGAATATCCCCCTCGACGGTGATGCCGTCCATTTGGTCCAGTACAAGTTGATACATTGACGAATGCAGCACTTGAGACTTGAGATAAGAGGGGACGTTGGGGCGGCCGGTCAGGAAGAACCTAATATGTGCTGGTATGCGAGATATACCCTCCGAGAGCCAGCGGAGCACTTCCGTCGCGTGTTCCTTTCCGCACTCATCCAGTGCATCCAGACAAATTACCCACGGAGTTTGGGAAGGCGGCATTTTGGCGAGTAGGTCAACAATCAGTTTCTGAAACTGAACGCGTGGCCCTGCCGACAGAACTCCACTGCGGTCAACGTCCAAGAACTTGACCAGCAGACGCTCGAAGCCGGCGTCATGACCCGCGAGCTGATATGCAAGGGTGGTCGGGAGCAATTTGATTTCCTTGCGCTCTGCATGGTCCCGGGAGAAGAAGAATGATGCGGTTAGGATATGATCCTCCGCAAGGGCAGATGCAACAGTCTTTGCGATGGTCGACTTCCCAGATCCCGCGGAGCCGGTAAGCATAATTATGCGCTGAGCGGTATCGGTGCCGGTCAATCGCGCAATAATTTCCTGGACTATGTCTACCCGAGTGCCTTCCATGCACATATCGGGCGTGTCTTCGGCGTCATAACTTGCTGACACCCATTTGACACCGGAAAGGATTTGCTTTGCGAGCACTGGAAAAGAGAATATTTATTTAGCGTGGCGCTTCAGAAGATAACGAATGAGCCTACTATTAAATGCCATATCTGTGACCAATTTCTCGATCGAAATATTACTGTAGAACTGCAAAAGAATAAATCAGATAGGATGATGCGGCGGCGATTGATTCGCACGGTAAACTCTTGGATGTGAGATGCAATAGCACTTCTGATCCCCTGGATCCTATCCTTGTGTTCTCTGCTTATGAATAACCTCTCGAATCGATGCTTCCCGGCTAGCGCTTTGCACTCCACAGAGACAGCGGTAAGTTGCCTGAGTTATGAATGATGAAAAGAAGCGTGAAGATGGCGCAAAGAAAACGACGGACGATACCAGCGTGGTCAGCCGGTCCCTCAAATTTTCCCCGCAACCTGAAGTGTCTATTGCAATGAAACCGTCCAGCCGTTGGTCGAGCTGGGAAAGATCTTCCTTGTTCGAATGCATCGTCTGCGGGCTATCAGGACCGGTACTCTCGATGAGCAACCAGATTTACGCACATCGATTAGTGTTGCTAGTTCCAAAACACCGTTGATTACGGGTTCCACCCCGGGAATCCCGATGCCTGTGACGCTGGCTTTGGCGAGGTTGAGCACTGGTAAGGCAGCTTGGTGGATACGCATGGTGGTGAATGAGAGGGGGATGTAGTATGGTGGTAAGAGGCTAGGAAGCTTACGACATGGTGACATGTGGCCGATTAGCAAGCAATTGGAACCGAGCATCCCAATCACTTCTCGGTGTCAGGAACCCGAACTGGCGTGAATTCAATCGCAACTCATGTGGACGCCTGGAGCCTACAAATAATAGCGGAGAAGGGCCCGAGCCATTGACATCCAGAAAATAAAAACAGATCTTGGGGGAGAATGGAATTCCCGAATTTCCAACAAAAATTATGGCACTTATGGTTTGCCAACACGCGTGCGAGAGGCAGGGCACGAGACACCTTAGGGACGGAGAATGTATGACGTTACTGCTTCCATTGCACACAGTGCACACGCCGAAGTCGGTGCGAAGGGTGAACCGATCGGCGATAGCACTTTTCCCCCACACAAAAATATTATGTTCGTTCAGTAAGCTTTTTGTCCTTAGGGGAGTCCCGAGGCGGGTTAGGAGTAACGTGTGTATTAAGGATGAGTACTAGAGCTAGACATAGTTTTTCGAGAGACTAGGCAAATACAGGGGTCTAATCAGCCGTGTACGGTGTAGGGTACGAGGCCAGAAGGGCATCGTCCTTGACCTTCACAGGGACATAGCGCGGGATGGGGCGCGAGCCATTGCTCCGGGGGCGAAAATAGCTCAACGCGCCGAGGGCGGCGAGAACGAGTACGAGAACAAGGTTCGTGGCGACGAGGCCGATGATAATGGGCCCGTATTTCGAGGAGTCGCTGACGGTGCCGGACACAGAGGCGTCATCGGCAAGCAGGTTCCCCGCAACCTTGGGTGTGCTAGCAGGATCCGCCGCCCCGGACGCATCCAACCCTGTAGCGGTCCACAAGTCGTACGTCTGTGCAATGACTGGATTGCACCCAGTAAGGTAGAATTCCTCGCCGCCGTGCTCGACCTCTGCGCAAAGGCCATTGGCAACAGATTTGATTGAGCACCCAGCGGCGAACTTGCCGCCAATTGGGTAGGACGCGGCGCCCGGGAGGCAGTGGCTGCAGGTGATCGTCCAGAGTTGAGACCTGCAATGCAAGGGAGTCAGGATTAGTACGCCGAGCTTGAATAAATCGATCCGTACGCGTTGGCAGGGTCTGCTTTTGCTAGCATGAGCGTCCCGGTGTTATCCAAGGAAACGGCCAGATTATCGTGGTTGATCTCCCTAGAATGGGCAGATATTAGTTGGATCGCATTGGAGTCCGGGGATTGAACATACCTAATAAAGTATGTGGCGGGTGAGGAGCCCGTTTGCTGCACATGCCAGTCGGCAGTCGTGTTCGGGCGGTACTTGTATAACGCCTTCTTCAAAAATGTCCCAGGGGCAAGCGCTGACACACCCCATTCAGCGTCACCGGCCACAACAGATACGCCAGCCCCCTCAAGATTGGGGCTGCAGGTCGCAGGGCCGTCATCGGTAAGCAGGTTTCCCGCGACCTTGTCATTGGGTTTGCTAGCGGGACCTGTTGCGGAAGAGTCCAACCGCGTCGCGGTCCACAAGTCGTATGTCTGCCCAATGACGGGATTGCACCCGGCAAGTTTGAACTCGTCGCCGCCGTGCTCAACCTCGGCGCAACGCCCAGTGGGTACGGACTTGATCGAGCAGCCAGCGGCGAACTTGCCGCCATTTGGGTAGGACGCGGCGCCCGGGAGGCAGTGGCTGCAGGTGATCGTCCAGAGTTGATATCTGCAGTGCAAGCAAGTCAGGAATGTGGCGTCAACGGCATGGGTAAATGAGGATCCGTACGCATTAGCAGGGTCTGCCTTTTCCAGGCGGAGGCCCTCGGCGGCATCTATGGACACCGCCAGATCATCGTGGTTGATCTCCCTAGAATGGGTGGATGTTAGTTGGATCGTAATGCAGTCAGGATATGGAACGTACCGAATAAAGTACGTCGCGGGTGAGGAGCCCGTTTGCTGAACATGCCAGTCGGCAGTCGTGTTCGGGCGGTACTTGTATAACGTCTTCTTCAAATATGTGCCCGGGTTGAGTGCTGACACTCCCCATTCAACGTCCCCGGCCACAATGGATACACCCGCCCCCTCAAGGTTGGGGCTGCAGGTCGATTGGCGGGCGTCGATGCGCATGGCGGAAACACCTCCGAGTATAGGGAGAAGAGCGATGAAAGGCGTGAGCGGAAACATTAGGTGAGCTGTTAGTAGTATGTAGAATGTGAATGAGGGTTGTTGTGATACTCGGTAATTGGGATGCATCATGAATTTATACGGTCTTCGGCTCTTGAGCCGGGCTTCCACGCCCGGTAGCTGCAGTGCACGGCGCAGAATCCAAACAATTCAAGGCCACGCCAAGGCCGACATGCCCCAGCAGCCCCATCCCGAGAAAATCGCACGAAAAATCTGTGGTGGCACTGTACATAGATAGGAGATCCATCATCGAAACATGGGTGAGCGCGGAGTAATCCTTACCTGGGCCCGACTTCCCACCGCTTAGGCTGGCTCGAAATGCTGTACTTGGACCCGGGTTGATTGCAAGCACCGAGTACCACCGAGTGCCTCCGCCAAGGCCACCACTTTCTCATAAGAGACTGAAAGGTTCACATTTCCGTTGAAACACAAGTCATTTTCTCGTCCGTTTGAGTGGCATCCAGTGGAAGACTTGGCGAACATGGCGAACAAGGAAGACTTGAAGCCTAAGCGCCAGGTTTGTTGATCCGCAGTGATCCGATTTTATCCGGAGTCACCCGTGTGCCCGGAGAAGACCCCAAGGTAAGCAATCACTTTCTGCCTTCGTGAGATGATCGTCTGATTGAACGTGCACAGGTTCTCGTGGATTCCCCATGGGAAAGACTTTCGGTTTAGCGTGAGGTCCAGAATTAATAGTAGGTTATTCAGTGTTGAAAAGTGAAACCTGGAGTTGGGTGTGTGCACACCGCTAGTCTCTCGTAGACGGACGCTTCAACAGATGGAGCACATGCATCGCTTGTTGAGAACACCGAGCCATCCGTGCCGATCCGCATGTCAGCGCGAGGAGCAATAGCTCGAGCAAAGGCAGAGCTGAGATTAAAAGATTAAAATGCACATACTACAGTAGATAATACCCAAGTAACGACGGAAAGGTTTCGAAACAAACATCCACCCAACTGCCTCACGCTGCTTTTATGCTGGGGGGTATCGCATCAGGGCCGCACAGGACATGTAGATATGAGTGAAGGACTCACGTAGCGGCCTTGACGAGCTGATTCGCGACGGAGATCGGTTTCTTCACGTTTGAGGCTGGGCACGTCAGACCCACGCGCTCCACGAGCGCCGAGCGGTCTAACCGTGACAGCAAGGCCAGCGTCCTCTTAGGGGCTGTCCCGAAGCATTTCTGTGATGCGGAACGATCAACCCGGGGCCGGACGCATCTCAGTGGGAACGCACCTTGAGAATCACGAAGTTCTTGGCGAACAGCGTGGCCTTGGTGTTCTTGTCGAAAATTCCAAAGAAGCTGCCGTCTGCGCCGACATTTACGTTCACGCCTGCGTCCACCTCGAAGCATCCACCAAAGGTCCCAGTAGCAGTTGAGGTGGTCTTCGACTGGCTGATGACTTTCTGCGCGGCCGCCGACGCCTCGAGCGACAGCTTGAGAGCAGCATATGTGTCGAGGGCGAGGAACACTTGGGCCTTGACTACATTCCCCAGAGCGGAAATCCCAAGGTTTAAAGAAGGAATGAGGTGAGCGTTGACGGTTCCGGTTGCTTTTACGTCCGGGCTCGCAGACAGCGTCAGCGCTGAAGACGATTCAAAGCCTATGGTCAGGACGCTATCTGCGGTACATGAGGACGGACATACGTGTGTCGCCGATGGTGAACGCCTTGGCGTTGGGGGCAGCACCCGACCCAGGCGGGAAACTGAGCTGCGCATTGTTTACGGCGAAGTTAATGCCAACCTAGATGGGCTCAGGATCTCCCCTCTCAATTCAACCGGACAGTGCTTACGGTCATGTCGACATTGACGTCCAGGCTTGCAGTGACTTGTGCGGACACCTGACGTGTATGAGTTCAGTACGCCGGGCGTAGGGATCATGAAGGCATTCGCACCTGGAAAGACGGGCCGATGGTCAGGATTCCGGGAAAATCGAGGCCAGGGATTCCCAGGTTGACCAAGGTGATTTTCCCCGAGTCCACCTTGCCCGCGACGTCAGCCTGCAAATCCAGGGTGCCCGCCACATTCGCCGTCAGCCCTGTGATGATAGCGAAATCCGTAATCTGTGCCATGGTCAGACCAGGCAATCCATACGGGGAAATACATGGAGGGACAATGACTGACCTTGGGCGGGATAATCGTCCCGGTCGCAGCGACGCCCACGGACGCAGCGGCGTGAGCCTTCCCATTCAAATCAACGGTCAGCGCCGCGGTGACGGCTCCGCATTTGATCTGTTGGTTCACGAGGTTGACGTTCTTGCTGAAGTCCAACGGCTTCAAATTCACGGATTTGTTGACGTTGACAGAGTTTAAGTTGGCGACCGCTAGGTTAACTGGTTCAGCCAGCCGAAAGTGGTTATAATGGGACTCGCACCTTTAACTGCTTTCTTCACGGAGTCAAAGAGGCCACGCTGCGAAAGACGGGTGGCTCTCTTCGATGGCGGAGTATGGATGGTTCCAGAGGCGCCGGGGACGTTGGCCCCTTGAATTGCAATTTGCACCACTCCAGTTCTGATTGAACCGCGTCAGAACACAGCACATCAAAACAGAATGCTGAATGAACCCACTTCGACCAATCTACAGCATCGAACTTCGTGTCCAGAGAAAGCGCCTTGACTTGCGGCTGCTTGCCATCCCGGCGCACGAGGCGCGCGGCGATGGACGAAGGGATCGACTGGTCCTCAGGGACCCAAGCTTTCGCAACTCGTGCAAAAGCGCTGCTTCCGCACTGTTCGAAGAAATGGATAAGGTACGGTGGGATTCAAGACAAACAGCACGCACGTTCTCGGGGAGCCGTACAATCTTGTTGACTGCGCCGATGTTCTGATACAAATGGCTGCATTTCACGGAGGGATGGTCGCTCTTGCACACGAGGCGGATGTCTTGCGACAGTGCATTCGGGTCGCAGCCCAGAATCTCCCAGTCCGCAGCGGTGGTAATATCAGTGATGGCGTCCTGGGAACCCCACTACGTAACATCGCGTCAGTGAATTCGCGGTGGTGCACAGAGAACTTCGTACAATGGTCACGGTGCCAGATGAGGATCCGTTCGTGGTCGGGATATCTGCGATGCGTAAGGTTTCTGTTACGAAAATGGACGAGGGCGCGCACCATAAGAGCATGCACCCGTGGTACACGGTATGCTCCAGTCATTGGCGGCATTAATGACAGCGAGGAACGGCACGATCACCAGAAGGGAGGATAACATTGCGAAAATGAGTGGAAGGAAAAATTAAGCCTGCCGGGGCGAAAAGAACGAAGAAAAATGAAGAGAAACAAATGAATGAAGGACAGGCGAAAGGAAAGGAATGAAGGAAAGGACGCGTTATTGAGACCACCTTGGAATAGTCGCCCAGTTTTATCATATCTCGTGACAGCTGTTGGGCATGGTCTCAGGACGGTTGCCATGATGGCGGAGTTCCTAGATGATCCATGCTCCTGCCAGTCATTTCTGATGTCCGTCTGCACTCGATCCGCGCAAGCGATGTGGACAAAGGGCGAGTAAGCTGAGAGAGAGGCGAAAATAAGGTCACTGCAAAGGTACAGACGCATACCTTGGATCTACCAGACACTCGACGAGGATTTCTGATTACCCAGGATCCAGGTGTGGCCAGGTCTTGCCTATACTTTACCGCGCCAAGACGGTGGGTAATAATCTGCAATCTTGATAGAAAATCATAAAACATTTTCTGCAAACGTCAATCTTGAATGACGTCGGCTCTTCCTAAAACTTGTTTTGTACAAGGACTATGTAACAGCATCGCTTAGCAGCGCCTGTGGAGGACTAGTTAGCGCCCGGGATACCATGAAAGCAGGACGATACCTCGGGGCTCTGTAGGATGAGGTGGCGTATCAGTGCTCGTCCACAGTTCGCATTTTTATATGACCATCAACTTGGACTCTTGGCTCCCATTCAAAACCCTCATCGCCTTTGAAGTCGATGTTTTCTCCGATGACGACGCAAGATGTTTTGAATAGAAGGTTGTCGCCCTGGTGCACATGTTCCATGGACTGGAGTCCCGATGGGTTGGTTAAGGAGTATAAGGAACGACCGCTTGTCACCTCACCACCGTGTGGTTCGGTCAGGACTAAGCGCGTCAAAACATGGAACTGACTAGAGAGGCCGAGGCAACGTCAGACGTAGCTTGCTTTTGGTACGTAATACCGATGTAAGTAGGTGCAGCTGAGAGTAGACCAAGAGTAGACCATAATTTGCTGCAGCGCTGGCCCTGATCCGAGATGGTCCGAGGTGGTGATCCGGGGTGATCCGCGTTCCTGCATGTCTTCTGCGTGTCGTCCGTTTCTTCCTTCTCCTTTATCACCAGCTCTTAGAACACTGAGAACTCCACCGAATTTCTCCGAAGCCCCTCTGTTGGTGATCGGCGGCTGTGCCCTTCCTCGCAATGAATGAGAGCGATCTAGCCATTCCTATTCATACTCGCGCAGATATGGCTTAAATCCCCGCCATAATTTTACCCGAAGTATGTGTAGATTTAACCATTAACGCGCTGATACTTGACCAGGCCTGGGTCCCCCGGGACTCCAACTATGAACACTGTCACTCTCACTCAATGTCTCGGGCGGAACACATATACTTCCGCGGGTCCAATCCTATAAAACCCCCTCTAATTTATCTCCTACTCCTAACTTCACTTGCATCCGCACCACCAACGACCACTCCCACTCTACTCTGACTCGCCCTCCTTCTCTCTCCCCAGCAATGGCTACCCACGGCCATTACCGAACCACCCATATCTCCGCAACGAGTTCGAGCCGGAGCTCATCGAACCGCACGAACCGCATCTCCCTCGTATCGATGACGGAGTCCCTGGAGAGCTACGTTGCCTCAAGCATCTCCACTGATACACCTATCATCATCACCACGACCGTCACGACCACGACGAAAACGTTCCCCGCACCTGCGCTCCCGCCGTTTGCGCCATCAATGGGCTCAGACGACCCTCTCCCCCGCCCCCAGCGCGGCGCCCCGCCTGTTGCACCCGCGACGACTCGGGAAGACCGGAAACCTAAGCATGGAGTTCTGCGCAAGCTGCGGCGCGCAATGGGTCTCGAGCGCGCGAGGCTCGATCCCGCGCTGTGTGAGGAATGGGATTGATAAGGCGATGTCTTTCTCTCTTCGTGAGTTCATCCGCGTTTTCTTTCCTGGCCGAGGTTAACTCTGGTTGTGCAGGTTCATATCATTCTCTCCCTTCGTCGTTGAAAATTAATCGTAGTCCTTGGCCTTTTTTTCACCGACATATTTGCATCCATGTACCTTGTCGCTTCGCCATATGTATGCAAATAGTATCAGCACTCTGTCGAAATTACATTACTTGGTGTTCGATTGCATTCTGGCCTTCCCAGCCTGCCAACGCACGGAATATTGAGATTCAGGTCAAACAAGCAAGCCGGGACGCTTACGCAATTAAAACGTATCGTCGGTTGAGTGCGCATGCGCGATGATGGCCGTATCTCAAGCAGCGGACGAAGCTTCAAGGTACAGTAGTGCAACAGTCCGCGTTAACAAGTGCGTAGGGTTGGGGTGTACACACTCACCTCGGAGGAAAGACTTCAATAGATGTTGGAGGACCGATCAAGTTATCCCGGTCCTCAATGATTTGCATTTATTCAATCCCATGATTCTGCGGTTAAGTAAGAAGTTGAGGGGCGAACGAATCTGGACCACACTCACCACCTACGCCATCGCAGACGAAGATCACATCGGATCTTCGTGATAGACACGACAAGTTTCTCCGGTGGGCCAGACTCTACAAGATCGTTGATCCGGGATGGACGAGATATGGACCTTACATCCATTTCAGAGGCGGCACATTTTGGTATTATGTGCCGCCTTTCTCAGGTACATGTGACGCCTCTGAAACAACAGCGGCACATCTGATGTGGCACTTTTGCCGGCGACCCGACAGGATTAATTGATCATGAATCAATGCCGTGGCACGGTAGAAACCGGAAACGATTTCCGCTCGCCGAGAACATAGCGGAGAACAAGGATTGTATTCACTACAAGTACGGAACAAAATCCTACACCTCCCACCAAAAGGCCGTCGAGGAAGTCCTGGTCGGCGGGGGTATGCTCGAAAGCCATCAGCAGGCATTTTGACGTACTTTTCGATCCGTGGGCGATTTGGGGGAGGGTGTGGTGGTGGTAAGAAAAAAAGGTCGGCCAGCGGGGCGCCCGCCACGTATCATGTCCCGAATAGGCACCGTGCCAAGGGCGGCACATTTTAAAAAGGCAAGTGCCGCCTCTCATTGAAACGCGGCACATTGATAATAAATGTGCCGCCATTGATCATAATGTGCCGCCTCCTTCATGTATGTAAGGTCCATCCTTTGTATATCCTCCGTCGACACTTACTTCATGTTTTGGGTGGCAATCCCGTCCGATATTTCGAGGTAATGGTCGATTGGAGAAACGCCGGTCAAACGAGAGCCGCCTCTAGACAGCGGGCTCGCCGCCGTGGTCATCGTCGGGTCGGTGATGGTCACGTGCTATCAACGCGTCCCTAAATACGACAAACAACTACATACATCGCCATTTCCAGCGGTGAATGAATTCATGCCATGAAAGATACGAGGAATCTGGAGGACTGACACATTGGAAATGTCCCGGCCGCTGGTGTACATCATGTATTATGAGAGTGGAGAGGTGTTTTTTTTTCGCGTCTGGTAGGGACAGTGGATTTTTATAAACCGACGTTCCTGCCCGGGAGCCTGTACCGGGCTCGGTTACCTCGATCTGAAAAGTAGTTCCCGACCTCGCGCGCGCACCAATTTTCGGGCTCCTCTGGAATAACTCCATCCGGAAAATAGCGACGGAGAACCTGCACTGTGCATTCGGTCATCGGGGGCGAGATACGAATGGCCTGAAATGGCATAAGCTCCCGTACAGCGTGACCGGGGAAGATGGGCGCTAACCGGCCGTGTCTTGGAGGACAAGACGAGAAGAATCAACCATTGTCTCTTGCACCAGCTTTGCACTCGCATATGGTGTTATGGGATCATCTGGGATATCTTACTGAGTTAGTAGTCAAGCGAAGACGGGAGGGGAAGTTATGTGTATTTGCGATAAGCAACATAGGAATTACAAGCGTTGTCTGCGCATCAGAGTGAGATCCAGATGATCCAGATGATCCATAGGACCCAGAATTGGGTTCACGTTGAATGAGCCCTATCCAAGTTAAGGTAAATTTGTTACCAGCGCAATATCTTGTCACTCACAGTATAGCGCAGGGGGCCGACCCCGGTTCCCGGCCAAAAGTGACATCCGCCGTACTGCTCCATCATATGAACATTGATCCATAACAGTTCTTGAATATAAGAAAAGCGGTCGAAAAAAAGCTCACGTTGCGCCAAACCGGGGACGGGTTTTCAAGGTGACCAAGATGTTGTCAACGATGTCCTCCGCCGTCGGCAATTTCTCGCCCTTCTCATACGGCCTGGCATCGCCGCATGAAATTGACAATCACCACAACGCATCTTGTCCTGTCTCCGTGTATCCCTCTGGGTCAGGCAAAGGTGTCGGCTCACTGTATTTTTGCGCAATCATCCCCATGATGGGAGCGCCGTCGAAGTCGTTGATTGCACCGACAGGTTTCTGTCCGTAGCTTGCTCATATTTGTGGGACTTCAAGCGCGATAAATATGTGCCGACACCGCCAGAGGTGAGATATCCGGGCCGAGGGAAGCTGGTGACCTTCATTGGCTGCTCTTGGAGCCTATAAATTAACTGGTCAATTCGCTGCCCGATATCCTCTGGGCCCTCATCCTCTGCAGTTGTGAGCGCGCAATGTTTGGGGCCTGCACTGAAGCACTCGGCGAGGTACAGCTGGTATGTTTTCCTAGACAGGTCACGAAAATATCAATGAATATAGGATATTCTCACTCAGAATCCGTCAGCCGAACTCGGAGGAGCTCCTGTGAATTGTAACGCCCGTTGTTCTATCTGCGGGGACGTGTGAGATGGAGTAAAGTAGCCCAGGCCATTTACATTTCTGCAAAAACCACACCGTCAATGACAATTTTCCTGGCTCTGTAAGGAAGCATGTTAGCTAGATACGCCCCGGCGATTGGGCCTATATGCAAGGAAGATGTGATTGGGCATGTATCCCAGCGCTTGAGCGCCCATGGTTTCGGCGCAGAGACCACTCTTTCTGCTGGTCGATCACGCGGAGAATGGATCCTTGGGAACGGAAAATGACCTTTCGTAAGACCGTGTTGGCCTTGAACAGCTGTCATTCAAGAGCAGAGCCGAAGCAGTTGACCTTCGGAAGTGAATGGCCGCCGAGCCCGGGCTGGTCGAACGAGATGATATCGTGCCAGTGAAGTTCTGAATGCGCGGAGCATGCGTGAAGGATTCCTCTCTGCCCGGATTCCCTGGACCGCCGTACTGCATCTCGCTCAATGCAAACTCATAGCGCAACGAATGATGCCCTCACGTTGCTCAGGATGATACCAAGACACTCGGATGCGGGGCATGTAGCAGGGTAATTTATTAGCGCGAGTCGGGACGTTCCGGCGGAGGGATCGTCATAATCTGTAACGCTGCAGCGGTTGGTTTAAAGGAAGAAAGTATAAGAACGTTACTCACTGGAAATAACCACATAAGAATGAGGGATCTTCGTGGCAAGGCCACCAGTCGATCGTCGGTTCCGAGCGCTATGACACATGATCGACTCAAGCAGTACTCAAAAAGAGGAGATAACTGTTAACCTGCGGGAAGTTGGACGGAGCCAAAGCCCCAAGGAAAGAAGAGAAAGAACAATGAGTATCGCCCTGATTTTGGGGCGTTGATTCTAAGTGTGGCTTGTGGTGGTCGAGGTTGGAGCAGCCGGGGGAAGAACACCACAAGTAGTTCGGCCCTCGTTGGTCCTGTCATCTGAAGCAGCGGTGTCCATTCTGGCCGAATAAAAGACGTTAGGGGAATGTCGAGGCAAGAAGGAAACAACGCGTTGTTAGGGCTGTTCGCCGTGCCCGTCTCGACGGCTCTACGGGTCCCGTGCGACGGGTAGCCGTTGAGGGTTCACAGATATTTTTCACGGGACGGCAACGGGACGGTTCTTTGAGATGACGGCCGGCGAAACAACGGCCGTCGACGGACAGAAACGGCCACCGGGTTTGTCCGTAGCGCATAGATAAGATATGCTCAAGCCGAGCACGTCCGAGCCAATCGGAGGGCAGAGATTACCCGATAATCATGATAGGGTAGACTCACAACAGCTCGCAACCAATCTGCAACAATGTGGAGCACGTTGCCGTAGGCAGTACAACTCGGGATTTCCAATTCAGGCGCGCGGGGTGGGCCGATCGCGGCCATCAAAAGAATGTTCAATTGACTACGTCATCGAATTATTCCGGTTATAAACACACTTGCAATTCCTACGGTTTCGGGAGGCTCAAGGAAGATTCTGAATAGACAGATGCTCTTAGATTTAAGTTTCATCTCTCCTCCATTTTTTCACTATTTTAGACAGCACACTTGAAGCCAGAACGGAAGCCATCAAAAGAGTCAAACGCCTCGCGCGCGTGGATGGTTTGGCTCGAGTTGTACCAGTCTGCCTACGGGGTTCATGTTCCGATCAGCTGGGTAGTTATCTGGCAGTGGCTGTGAAGTTATCTGGCACTTTACCTCGTTCTCCCTCCTACACCTCATGTTAAATCGTAGAAATAATCGAAAACGTATATAAGGGATATTGGACGGTATTCCTCGCCTCAGAACTATATTTCATGAGCCTAGGAACAAGCACTCAGGCGATGTCAGATAACTGTGACATCACACAGTTATCTGGCTCTCTGTTCTTCCCTCCACAACCTTGGGACCTTTCCACATCTGGGACCTCCCGTTTACTCTCGTCACCGTCCAGCGAGATCTTTTGAGCATTTCCAGCACTTGCGCAGACCAGAGCACCTTAAGAACATCAAATCCAGGCTATCGTTGACTGCTTTGCTCCCGCTTTCTGTTCTACTCGACGCACACCCCCAACGAACCCGGCGTCTGAAGCCTAAGGACAGTGTATCGCGCGAGACGCGCTGGAGCCCGCATGCACCCACCGATTCACGAATTAATTTTCGTGAGCCCTTGTAGGCACCGCGGCATCAACACTCTCTCCGGCTTCTGTGGGCAATCCCGAGGCTTGTAAACTCCCAGCGAGTAGATGTGCGTGCTCGACCCCCATGCGACGCAGAGCCAGGGTCTCAACCTGTCCCGATAATATCTCACGTGACTGTGAAAACCTGCTGGGTCAATAGCGCTTAGTCAAAATTTGTTACGGCGGTCATCCATGCCTTGCTCGTCGTGGAGGAGGAGGAGAGAGAGAGAGGTGTGCGGACAAATATTAAATTTGGTCGCCAAAGCTCTCTCGCACGGACTCCCCGGGACAGGGAGGCCGAGCTCAAGCCGGCACAGGCGAAAGTAAGTAGTACAAGAGTGCGCCGGGGGTAATGTTGCCCAAACTCCAAAAGTCGAGTCACGACTTGACAAGTCGACTTCCGAGTGTAATTGACTCGACTCGACTTGACTTGATCCCATCAAGTCGACTCAAAGTCGGCTCGGGTTGATTCAAGTCGATGAAGTCGGGTTATTTTTAATGATTCCCCTACCCAGCCGGTAGTTATCACAGGAAGTTAAATAAGAAGATGTTTCACTTGATTCCAGGTTGTCTGAGCCCTATACAAGTTACAAGTACAATTTCAACGCTACTTTCATACCTCACTATGCACCAATGTTCTCCTCCGGCATCAAAATATTGTCCACCATGTGAAAGCATTCTTCAATTGCCCGGGCAGCAGCGTTCCGATCTTCCTCATCGGGTGCTGCAAGCTGGCAGAGCCAATCTTCATCTTCATGCAGAATTGGAGGTGCCTGCCATTTGCTCATGAAGTTCCACCGGCATTTAAAGACACTCTTTAAATGCTGGGTCTTGGAACCTGGAGTCCAGCCATGCCTGAAGGATCTGAACAGAACCATACAACAAACCTACAGTCAGTGCATGGACTTGGCCCACTCAACATTACTTTCAATGCCTGGACGTCAAGGACCAGCACATTATATGTAGTTACTGCTCACAGGTGTCAGGCACAGGTATGAATATTTCAGTCGCCATGCACCACACTTATTTATCACCAGAATCCTACACGCTTTGCTGGCAGCACGTTGACTGTCGATAATGCATGCAACCAGATCCTTCCCACCCGATGGACATCTGGCTTCAGATGTTTTGCGCATCTCGCTAATTTCACGCTCAAACCCTGGAACATCAGTTGCTAGAACAAGCAAATGTGAGTCAGAAATTGCACTCATCCAACTATGACTCATTTCCCACAGAGCCCCACGGAAGATCATCCGCAGATGGATTGAGCTGAGCGGAACAGCAGGGGAGGTGGAAATTTTGAATCTTTTGTTACACCGAATACTTGTGTGATGCCTGAAATTGAGCCTTGATGCAAAGTCGCCTGACATGTTGAAGCACAGCCACCTATCAACGCTGCATGGACGCGGGCCGGGTTTCCCCGAATTTCGCCCCCAGAGGTGAAAGCTAACGTACTGTACTGATTTGGCGCTGAGCAGCATGTGAACTTTACCATCACACAGCCACTTGTAAAGTGCACACCATTGATTTATGCAGCCTCATCCACGGTATCTGGTGTCTGATGTGACCTGTACACCTGAAATTAGTCTCAATTGAAGGAGTTCTATGGAGTCAAATCTCGAAAAAAGTTGATGAGTTGCCTAAGAAAGCAATAAAGACCTTCGGACGATATTCACTAGTCTCTCGTAGACAGACACTCTATAGGAACGCTCGTACCTCGCTGTATAGAGATATTCACTCTGGTGGCAGCACATATCCTTGTTTCTACCTAAACTTCTGACAATAGACTCCTATTCCATGTCGTAAAGCCCTGTATGTAGCTACTGCATACCTCAGAACTCGTACAAGTGTTACTTTTATCCAACAGATGTTTTGGCCTTTTTGTGAATTTACGTGCTGGACACAAGAAGGGGAAACTCAAATATTGTAGACGTGGTTCTTGGTTCTGGTCCTACTTCTTGTGGACCTGAAACTCCGCTGGCTTGACTTATTTGAAGCTCCATCACTTGTAAAAATTGGCATATCGGGGCACTGATCAGAATTGAGCTCTGATATTGAGTTCAATTCTATTGCAGATCCTCCACCTTAGAATTTTTAAAAGGTCCATTTGGGTAGCCAGAGAGGTACGATGGGCAGGAGGATTGTAAATTAATCCCACCCAAGGATTCCCTGCAAAGGATCTGGCAGGAAAACACACAAATCAAGAGATCAAAATGCCAAAGAAACCACATTGTCGAGGTTATGACACTACATTTCAAAAGAACAACCGACCTTAAAATTTCGTGAGAAGCACTACTAGCATAAGAAGAGTGTAAGTCATTTATATGCAAAGATTCCGTGCATGGGTTGTAGCAAGGGAGGCGGTCAAATCAAGAGATCAGATGTGCAAACAAAAGCAAGTATCACCTTGTCGGGGTTATGAGGCTGCATGTCCAAAGAACAATCCACCTTGGATTTTTGTGAGAAGTCTTTCTAGCATGAGAAGAGTGTAAATTAATTATATGAAAAGATTTTGTGGATGGGTTGTAGCAAGGCAAGCGGTTCAAGTCAAGAGATCAGATGTGCAAACAGGTTGATGTTTCAAGTTGAACCACGTAGCTCCCGCCTACCACAGAGCATCCTCTTGACTGCTAAAGCAATTTGAATCACAAAACAAATATTTTACATTTTTGTGTCTACTCAAGTGGCTCCAAGTCACCCAAGTCGACTTCCTTCGACTCACAAGTCACACCGAGTCACGCTCATGACTCGACTTCAACTCGGTTGGAGTCGACCTGGAAAGTCGACTTGGAAAGGCTGAGTCGCAAGTCTGGGCAACATTAGCCGGGGGCGCTTCGCGCCCCCGGCACTTCGCCCCTTCGGTGATACCCGATCGGAGTTTAAAGGCTTCGGACAGCATAATCTTATAAAGAGAGAGACATGAGACGAGATAGGAAAAGAGGAAGGAAATAGGGTAAGCGGCGAGGGTAGGAGAGAAAATTGTAGCGCGAAGTAGTAAATACTATCGAGCTGGATGTGAGATATGGGAAGATGAGAGCACGAAGAAAGATGGGGGAGTGGTACGTAGGATATATATACGAGAGGGAACAAAGAAACAAAGACGCGACACGTCAGTCACTTCCTCACGTGCATAGACCGCGTTTAAATGGGATTTAACCGGTCCATCTTTTGAAGGCAAACCAGGAGAAGATATTTCTGGTACCAATTTAGGGACCAGGTCTCTCTCCAAAAATTCAAAACCGGGATCTGCACGTGATATCAGGTCCTGTGATCCTCGGGAGATCCTTGGACTTTGGTCTAGACCCTTTCCTTTCCTGGCGCCTCTGAAAGCGCTAATGTTCTCCTCGATTGTGCGGCAACTTCCGAGACCGGTCTAGACCCACTTCCTTTCCTGGCACCTCAAAAGGGCTAATGTTCTCCTCGATCGTATGGCAACTTCCGCGACCGCGGTCTAGACTCGCGGGTCCAGGCCCTCCCTTTCCTGGCACCTCAGAAATAATGTTCTGTTCAGTCATGGTCTTTTATCGTGTCCAACAAGTGCAAGCTCCAAGTCATAATCTAAATTTGAGGTGGCTAAGAGGTACCAGGGGTGCCCGGAGGGCCTTAGGAATGAGCAATTGCATAATGTTTTTTTTTAGACGAAAGTGATGAAAATATCACGGAAAGATCTGAAAATGTCTGGGATTATTAAAAGTGCTGAATGACCGCCATACGCAGGGGGACACCAATGGGAAGGCATAATAATAATTAGCCAATGATACGCGTATATGTTAAAGTTTAACCCGGAGGAGGAGGAGGATTGCCTGCGCGGTCTCAAATTGAAGATATGACATTCGACATACGTGACAGCTTGAGCTGCAACGATCACAGCGCAAAGCCGGCTGACTAAGAGAGTGTGAAGGAGTGATCGGTGATCGACTCACTTGCCGTCCGCCACTCTCGAGCTTTTTGCTGTCCACTCAAGTCTTGGTTTCTGGATGACACGCTTAGTGCTCATCCGGAAGCCTCACTCACAGAGAACCCAGAAACCCCAGGTTTCCGGACTCCTCTTCCCAAAGAATTTAATATTCATGCTAATCTCTATTGAACATTGCTAACGACTTAGTTAGCAGACTGGAATGATTATGCCGATGGAAAATGAGTGTTTGGGGAGTCTAATGTATGGCTGTAATACTGTAACGTTATTATTTAAAATACCACCAGGGTGTTTTGAAAAGAATTACACTACCAGGGGGAGTTTTTAGGTTTTATACACAGGCCTGGGCCTCTTGCTAGAAATCTACACAACCTGAGAGTATCAAAATGTCACAGGCTCCAGAGGCCTCACAAGCTCACACAGCTATAGTTTCTTGCGGAAACAAGCACAGGCCACTGTCAAGAGAAATGCATAGCATCCTCCCATAACTCATTGGAGGTAGTCTCTCGTAGACAGACGCTCTAACATGAAGCTCGTACCTCGCTTGTTAGACATTGGACGGACTTGGCGTTGGCTTTGGAGCTAAATATTTCCGCTTGATTGGAGGGTATCGTTGGAATAACTGACCCGAAGTGGCCGTGAGGCATGGCCGCATGGGCTGAAGCCTGAACAACGAGTTCTCAGTACAATAATCTCTTGTTGCAATGATGTGGACCCTGTTTCGAAGTGCACAAGAAAGTAGGCTCAAGGTCTTAGCAAAGTCTTGTGCGCTCCGGAAGCATTTGAAGGGTGAGTTCGACGTTCCGGCCGGTCGGCTGAGTCGGCATCGTGAGCAAAGTCTGAAGTGTAGCACTCCACAGGTCGTGGATTCAAGCCGGATTCAATCTCCGCTTCTTCGATCATTGATAAGCCCTCCTAACGAAGAAAGACGTAGTGTAGTCTGAATCGATTCAAACTCAGGGTGTGTTAGTTTGGGATGACCGGCAGCCAGTGGTCTTCCGCTGTGTGAATTGTCGAACATCGCCGTGGTGTCCATAATTCAATATCAAAACAGTGGTGTAAACGATCCTCAGACACGTGTGTAAATCTGCGAAATACCTGTGTAAACTTTTGTGAAATTGGGAATAATGATGTTACAGTACTACCCCCATACTAATGCTACATTACTTGGAATACTGGGCCGAATCGTCGTCACTCTTTTTGGTGTCGACATGGTTGTGCGAATGCCCGTGCTTCACATCACCATGCGCCGTCACTGGGTCGAACATATCGCGCACCTGTGCGAACAGGTTAGACGATCTCAGCTTCCGGATGAGAAAAAGACGAACGTCGATGTGCTGGGTCGTCTCCGTCTGGGTGAGAACCTGGATAGTACCGAGCTCCATGTCGCCCTGTAGCCCGATCAATGTGAGTACATCGTTCTAGTTGCAGCTGGCAAGGAACTTACAGCGCGGCGCTGGCCCCGGGAACGTCCGCTGGATATGGTACGCCCGCCGGACAGTTCGTTGCTGGTGATGTTGGTGATGCCGTTGCGGCTGCTGTGCGTAACCCGGATGTTGCGGCGTGCGTTGAGGGTCCACATCATCGAAAAAGCGTAGAGCTTCGGCAGCGCCATGTTGAACGCAGTGGAGATGATGCCATTTCCCGGATTTACTTGCGAGAATATGAGATTGAACATGGCACTGCAAGGCGATTGGTCAGTCCCAAATCGTGCACGGTGGGGTTTTTTTTTTTTTTTTTGGGGGGGGGGGGGGTCACTCACCAGATGGCGGCTGGGGCAGCTGTCTGGAAGGTGAGCCGTACGAGGGCGTTGATGAGCCCGACAGTTTGCGGAAGGACGTTCTTCTTGGACTTGAGTAGGAAGTACGCCGTCATCATGGATAGGATAATATCGCCAGCTGATAAATTTGTGGCTCATGAGCATGGGCGGGTACTGCTGTAACTGAACCAGACTAACTGAATACGGAGCTGAGATGCGCGGCGACTAGGTCAAGAGTTATTAGGCATAGACGGGACATTTGGGTGACGGCTTACACCACTTTCGGATTTGGGGCTCATCTGCAGTGGTGATGAAATACGTCTGCGAAAGAATTTAGCACAAATCATCTAACAACCGGATGGAAAAATTATACCCCAACGACGATCGACAGGAAAGCGAACAAGAACAAGACCCCGACAGGAGCCACAACATACCACTTCTTGGAGATCACCCAGAGGCGGAAACAGAAATAACATTGAACGTATAAGCCGATGAGTGCGACCTAATCAAGTTTAATTTCGTGGGTGAAGAAGAATACACGGTGATGTGTACCATAAGCGGATTGCCCGACTGCCACCAGGTCGTATAATTGAGCAGAATCGCCCCCTGCAAGTCGCCGAAGAAAACGATGGATTGAATCCAGATAATCGCGCTGGAAGAGCATGAGCGATGGAAATCGTGTCAAGATATCTCGCACAATGATTGCATAGACTTGAGTAAGGTGAGAAGGGCGAGAACCGCCACGGTTATCCGCAGGCTTGGTTTGTCGTCCGAATAATAGGTGAAGTAATTTACAAACTTTACACAAGTTCAACACGCGACAGGATGCGAGAAAACACGACATACCTGGCCCGACAGAACTCCTTGAAGAACCAGATCAAGGCAAGATCCTATGAGCTGGAGATTCGGAGTTACTACATCGCCTGTGGTTGAGAAATAAAGAAAAATGCATACCCATGGACCAAGCTGGAAGTTGACTAGGTGAATTTCATCACTGGTGAGTACGCCCGACATGTTTTTTAGAGAAGGGGTGGGGGACGACGAACAGTCAGCGTTGGGGAGGTAATTTTATAATCTCATCCCCCCTATCAACCGTCGATAGGACAAAGAGGGACTTGATCTAGCGACAATCACAGCAGATGTTTCATCAGCGTGCCTTGTCAAGCCTGTTGAGCGTACCTGGACTGCTTCATTTCCGTGGGATTAAAGGGGAACAGTTTCCGTCTCATGTGGTAGTCTTACTGCCGTAAGTATTGGGAGACAGAACACCGGAGTTTGGCACGAAACCCAATGAATATGACCGTGGATCCTGGGCATGGAGGGATTAAACATCGGTGGATTCTCGTGTTCGATCGAATCGAGGTAGCTGCGCTTTGTCATGTGAAAATGTGTGAAATTCAAGCTTAGTTTGGAAGTTGCAAGCGACCCTGTGGGCATGAGCATGAGCCTAACCATATGCTCATAGAAAACTTGCAGGGTCCGCTCGCCTCAGTAGTACCTGTCGCAAGACATTGCATTGATCATCGCGGCCTTTGATCCGCCACTTCGTCAACCCTGCACCGTGATGGCAGGCAGATTTCATTGACATTTGGGCCGAAGAGCTCCACAGACAATTTCTACTGACCTTCTCGTCTTTGGTTTGATATTTCAATTGATATAGACATATCTCCCAGTCTGAGTTGAGAAATGGGGCTTCATCCCAATGAAAGTGACATATAGAAATCTGAGGGCAGGTTAAGCAATTGCAAGATCATTTGCTGAGACAAGACTTGCCTTGGGGTGATGGTACGTCTCTTATGGGTGTCTACGAGATAAAGAGCGTTAGCGTTCGGCGACCAGGGCCATGAAAAGGCGTGCGTGCGATGCGGGGTCCCTGCAGACTATGAATCGTGATCAGGGCATTTCAAGAGAGGGGAAATTGCAGCGTACCCATAGTGTTCTGGAGTGATTGAGGTGTGGTGTAAACCAAACAGGCAAAGTTCAACTCTGCATGACGTCGATTTTGCCATGCACGCGATCACATGATTGATCCAAGTCGATATCCCCGGCCCGTCCAGATATTTCTAGGAACTTCAAGTTGGACGTATACTTGAAAAGCTGGCCATTGATACTGACCGGTTTTCGATTGTGCTACGTACAAACTTTCATGAATGACCACCGTATATAATCACACTGGAAAATGGGATGTTTCAAAGCATCTCAAAACATATCCGAAATATATAATTTAGGCGAAAGAATAATCAGTGACTAACACTGGTTGAGAATTTCGATTTTTTCACCAATTTTCTGACTCAAAAATGTCGTTTATTTTTCAGACATTTTTTCACTGAAAAAGAAGATGAAAAATTTAAAAGGTTTTCAGCACTTTCTGATTTTATTTCAAATTTTTCACCCTGAATCAAGAAAGTGCTGAAAAAGTTTTAAATTTTTCACCTTCTGTTTCACTGAAAAATGTCTGAAAAATAAATCACATTTTTCAGTGAGAAAATTGGTGAAAAAATCGAAATTCTCAACCAGTGTAAACCGTGCCTGAAACTATGAGTTTCAGGCACCATTTCAGCCATGTTCCCGAAACAATAAGTTTCCGGCGGATCAGTTTCGGCGCTTCTTTCACCGGCTTTTACCGATTTCGGGTGGTCCGATACTTATTCTTGAGCTTATTGTTTCGGGAACGCGGCTGAAATGGTGTCTGAAACTAATAGTTTCAGGCACAGTTTAGTCACTGATTATTCTTTCACTTAAATTATATATTTCGGATATGTTTTGAGATGCTTTGAAACATCCCATTTTCCAGTGTGAGTACCTAGTCTCGTTTCCAGACGTTATAGGGCGCCCGCTCGCTGCGCTCCCGGGCAGTGAATCAGAGAGGGACCGCAAGGGGGACACCGGATCCTCGGAAATTGTTCCGAGGAGGCAGTTTTTGATGAAGATTTGATGGCGATTCACTGTCCTATAACGTCTGGTGAAGTCTGGTGCAACTCGTATAGCAAGCTTGTGCTTATGTCACACGGCCGTTCCTCCGCCACAAAATAATGCACTTTTCTTCCACTATTGCTCATATTGTGGCAAAAGTTGTTCCAAGCATGCCAGTCATACATAGAAGCCTCCTTGCACTTTGCCTGTATTTTCCTGGGCCGTATTTAGGATTTAACGTGTGTTGCGCACTCCAGCATATCTTGGTGTGTATAAAATCAATCAGGCGCTTTTCATTAACTCTAGGGGTTTGGAAAATGCTTAGCAGTCCATTGATACCTCCCTATTCAGTTTCCGGGGCATTGGCAGCTTACGGGCTTCAGCTCTGCACAACCGGAAGGCTGATCTTGGAGCTCTCGTGTCGGAATAAAATTCATTGGCGCTGAGATTGGCGGGTATTCGACCCAGCGCCCTGCGGCATCACCGTCATTCGACGTGCCCGGCTGGAATCACGAGCCTGTAGTCATTCAGACCCAGTAGGTGCGGCGTCACTGGGTATCCGACCCAGCGCCCTGCGGCGTCACCGTCATTCGACGTGCCCGAGTGTAAACGAGCTCCTGGTCATGCAGACCTTAGCAGGTGTAGTGTCCACAGACATTTGATCCCCGGGTGCGAGCTGCGGTGTCCCGAGAACTCTCCGGTGGCGGCGCCATCATTCGATGCAACTGGAATGAAATACGTGGGCCTGCGCTCGAGTGAACGATAGCGCCCGCCGTCATTCAGGCCTCAGCGGGTGAAACGCCACTGCACCAGCACGCATGTTCAGACAGGAGCTCACAAAGTATTGCATCTTCCTGTGTATCTCGACTTCTACCCTCTCCGCACCGGAGCGTTCAATCTCAGTGACCTCTTGACTCGGGGTCGTCGCGGTAGATGTCGTTTCGACCATAGGACAGAGAAAAAAACCAGAAGAGAACATTCAAAAAAAAAATCCAGACGTGGGCACAGCGTCGTGCACACTGCGATTCTGGAATTGTCGATGTCGTCGGGACGGCGGAAAAGATCGCACAGCCACTCGCCGAGTTCATCTGATTTGGCGAGCGCCGGCAACTTCCGCTCCCTCATTTAACGGGGCATAACTTGATCTTGCAGCGCAGTTCGTGCCTCAAGCGCTTCCGGTCGCTGTCCGACCTAGAATATCGAAAGTCAGACCTGGTCCGGAAACCCGGAACCAGGAACCGACAAACTTCCTAATAGACAGACCGGTCACCGGTCCAGTAGTGTACTTATGTGAGGAATAACACCGTTGACAGTCTCCAATTGATGTGCGTCTCGGATGAATATTTTGAACCCGCGCATCCCTCACCACGAAGAAGTTTCGTACTGACCGGCTGAGCCTGTAGGCCACTCGTTGGACGGAAGGTCGTCGAATCGCGTATAGTTCTCGAGACTCAACCAGCCCTGAATGACGCACAAACGTCAGTCAAATCAGCAGCACGCGAGGAGCGGAGATGACCGACATTTTTCCAGTGGGCGTTCAGGAAGTAGGCGTCGATTTCGCGTGCTCTAGAGGGGTGGACACTCAGATCTACGGTAGTTCAGATGAGATAGAAATTCAAAACTGACTCGGCTGGTAAAGGCTCTACAAATGGGCCCCCAAGTTCTAGGGATTCGCTGTTGAGCCAGAAGACGTATTGGCGGACCAGGGCTAAGTGGCTACGTGTTCAGCGCCATAAAATTGCGTGGATATCGCAATCCATCAATCACCTTGCTGCGAGAATAGGTCGAAGGGGCCTCCGAACTGATATTTCTTGTCTTGATAATCCTGCCACATTTGTTTGCGACTCGGTAACCGAGCTGTCCCCGTCCAGACTTTGGCAAACCCATAGCTCTGGTATCTGCCATGGGTCCAAGGGCGCGCCGCTGGGAATGAAACGTAAGTATGGTCCACGCTAGGATATCTATATGACTGGCACCCACTGTTTGCGTAGGCCAACGTGGGATCGTGGATATAATGGTCCGTCCAGTGGAGGTTATCCATGGTCAAAGGATTGACTCTGTGCCACATCTCAATGTAAACGAGCGCATGAATGGGTAGAGGGAGCTTACAGATCTGGTAGAAAGGTGTTGCGACGGTATCCTGTAGCGAGAATGATCTAATAATGGAGAAATAAAGTCGGCCTTGAATTATGCAAGGCAAGGAAATTAATTGCCAACCTCATCTATCCCCTCGAGAATCGTCCCATTGGAGAGCCGAATTTTCCCTGCTTTGATCCCGACACCATTCTCATTCAATGGTTCGAAGGACGATATTTCTGGAACTATTTCAGTCGTGTCCGGAAAATGAAATAGTATATCCAGGCCGGCGCCGCTGTGGGCACGATCCGTCTTTATCGAGAGATTGAGTTGGATACTGTGACGAAGAGGGATGGTCACTGACCCTGATGCTAGCGACGACTCGTTGAGCGAAAGGAGCGATGCTTCGGGCAATTTCTGTTCCGGATATAGAACCGCCCACGATAAGGACCGCCTAAGTATCGAGGTTGAGTGATTAGAACTCGCACCAACCAAATAAAATTGTGCCCGCCTTCCCGGAATAACGCTCAGGGTGCCGGTACGACTGCGAATGGTACATGCTATACTCTCCGTCCTGCCTTGCCTTGCTCCAGTTGCTGATCCCTTCGATGGGAGGTACGTAAGCTGTCGTGTAAGGGCCAGTCGCCACCACCACGGCGTCGAAGCTCTCGGTCCATATCGTTACCTTCATCCGGTTGGATTCGGGCAGCCGTTCGAGATGGCGCAAGGTGAGAGTCCACGTCGATGTCGCATTGCACTTTTGTATATTCTCGACCCGGGTGGAATACGAGGTGATGCGACCGGAGGACGCATCGTTGGAGTTGATTCCATGGAGCGAGGCGTATGCGCGGACATGGCGTTCGAGGTCATGGACAGAAATCGACCAAGGCTATTACTGAAGATTTAACGAGCAATTGCGAATATAATGAAGCATGCCCACAAGTTTGGCTGAGTGCTTGATTCCCGGAAGCTCCGTCACTGTCTGGATTGAAATCAGGCCATTTGTTGGAACCATCGTCATGTAACGACATACGTACCTTGGCCGTGTTTGTGTGCAAATTGTACCACACAGGACGAGGCTGCCAATGCTCTTTCCACCGATCATCCAAGCGTATGCCACCTTGTCCTTCTTCATAATACAGGGTGGCGGGCAAGACGTCGGGGATTGCTTCTGTTTCCTTGAGATTATCGCCCCTGGTATAAGGGCATGAGCAGATACTGAGCCGTTAGGTGAGACCGCTTACGGATACGCCTCCCGCGTCGGCATATCTTCCGTGTAGAGCCAATTACCTCCGGGCGATGGCGCACGCTCAAATAAACGAACAGTGAGATTCGCCTCTATGAGATGGGCTGCAGCCTGGAGGCCCGCCGGGCCCGCTCCAATAACGGCGACACGAGTGATGGGATGTGGAAAAGCCGTCCACTGCGAGTCGCCATTATCCTCGGATGGATGAAAGACTGTCTGCTGTCCGATGACAGGGATGATGGCGCTCGCCAAAAGTGCGAAAATGATCATTGCACACAGTGGGGAGAGGGGGGAAGATAAGAAAGAACGCCGCAGACCGCCGCGTCCTTATAGATGCCAAAGTTAATTCCATGACGTAAAGCATAAGATCGGCCGCATAGGAAGCGACACGTGAAATGAAGGCGGCTCGTAGCTTTTGAGAATGGTCCCCATACATCAATCCCTATCTGGTAACATCAAAATGTGACCTCCGGAGCTCCGGAGGTCTGTCGAGCATTGTTTGTCAATCACTGTCTCTTTCCTCCGTACTGCCAGGACACCACCTCCCGACTGCAAGGGAGGGTGCCCCATTGCTCAAATAACCAGCTGCAGACAATCCTCGAGCATCCTGAGGCCCATATTGCCCTCAGGCTCCCGGTTTGTCTTCAAGTTCTCCATGCGCCGCCAGCCGCACCCGCAATGCTCGATGCCACCGCTCCACAGTGTGGGTAGTATGCTGACAGATATACTGCGAGTCTTTCTATTCCATCCTATTCAAACCGTGCTCCGTGCCACCCACCCATTTTCGACTTCATGGTGGCTTTGCGGAGCATCGCCGGAGGGTCCGGAAATCACGTGTGTGCATTACCATATGCAGAATGATGTGTGGGGACAAAACTGGCGATCTGCGGCTCGTTAGGCGGTTAGGTGAGGGTGATCAGCTGATCCCGAAACTAATGAGACGATCAGTTTTCTTTTTTTGCTCTTCCCGAAAAGGAAGGTTCACCCACCCGCAGAAAATTCAATATAGAAGCACATGATGAGGAGTGCCTGACCTGACTATAGGTTGAAAAGTGCCCAAACATGCAAATGGAGTGAAGGAACAGCGCCTACGGCGGAAACGATCTGTGCCATCAGTGTAGCACGTGATCCACGGGTATTCCCGAGAGCCCGCTCAGACTGTTGTTTCTTCACAGTCCGCAGGGTTTCTCGCTCGGGGGAGCTAGCCTCCTCGTGTCATTTCAAGGGATGCTGTATTCAAGGTCCAGTACGGTTTCGTGGCAATTTCCCTTTTGGAAACGGAGGAAAAAAAACTCGATCAGTCTCATTAGTTTCGAAAACAGCTGCACACTTCCCAATTTAGTAGTGCTCACTTATGCCGCACGTCTTCAGTCGTGGCATCTGTTACATCCTCAGCTTATCTTTACCTCTTTGATCAAGTGCTTGGCAAGCTTTAAGCACCAGTCTTCTCTCTCTTGGCAACAGTTTCACAAGGCGACGAAATTGTCGGATAGGGCAGCCTCAGTGGGCATTCACGGCGAATTTGGCCCAATTAGCGAGCATCTTGCAAGTTTCAGCAGTCTACTAGATTCAATTTCTTCTCGGCTCGACGCGACTTGGCGGCAATTGGGCGGCCACACTAAATTGAGAGTCCGATCAGTTCGATGCATACCTAATCCGCATCATTTGGCCGAAAAAGTCCGTTCACAATGCTGACATTTGGGACCAAAATTTAGCCCCTAGTCGGATCCAAACGGGTGACGGAAGGCGCCGGTCGGACCTGATGTCAGATCCATCCAGCCTGCCCAAGCGAAGAAAAATAAAAAATCCTATGAGTAAAAATGTGCTCATCAGCTATCCCTTCATTCGGCGGTCGCACAACTCATGAAGTTGACGAAATCCAAGAACGTCGAGCGCGGTTCCTTGAAGTCCGTGGACCATGTTGAGGAGCAGGAGGAGAATGAGGACGGCGGCGAGGATTGATCTCCAATTTGTCTCTACGCACATATATACTCGTTTACCACTGTCCCTACGTCTAAGCTACATGTAGATCAATATCTGAGTCGTTTTAAGGATATCCTGCCTCTTTGAAACATAATGCGGACGAAATTTGGCTCGTTGGATGTTGGATCTCCCATGCAGACTCAAGGGCATCGCCCGGATGCCCGAGACGTTTCGCTGACGGAACGGGCCAAAACGGGCTAGCGGATCACAATCCGTACATACTTGGAGGAAAAAACCATGTACACAACTGGCCAAAATTCAAATCTGATCGGACCTCCAAAGGGCTATGCCACGCCTGTATAACTGGGTAACTTGCTTCGCTGTCCGTCCGCATACTAGCAATGCCTTTCCCCTACCAGCCAATCCGTGCGTCGTTGTCCCGAATCCTCTCTGGCCCGAGTGTTAACTGACGGGGTCACAGCGCACCCTGCCGGCGACTGGCGCGACCCCTTCGACAATCAGGCGATGTGCGCATCTAATTCACTCCCACAGAGCGACGACTCATAGTGCGCCGGCAGAGACATGTGCGTCGCCCACAACGCTATGATCCGGGGGCTCAACGCCATCCACGCTCAGGCGCGCGGCATCACCCCCGTGCAAGTCGAGCCCTTTTCCTTCTTCTGCGTCTCCTTCGTGCGTCGTCCCCCCGCATATATATGCGCCCGCTGACGTGCTTTCGTGAATCGGCAGTGCGAGATGGTGCACGCGCACCACCACTTAGAGGAGACCTACGTGTTCGGCGTGTACGAGTCGAAGCTGGGTGCGGGCGCGATGGCGCACAACGTCGAGCAGCACCACAGCTTCATGGTGGGGCTCGACGCGCTCGAGGAGTACGTCAAGGCCGTGCACGCGGGGGCGGAACCGTACAGCGGCGACATGCTCATCGCGAAGATGGAGGCGTTCACGGATCAGCTGGTGGAGCATCTTACCGACGTGCGTGTTCTCTTCTCTTGCCGGATTCCATTCACACGGCGCAGGAAATCCTGACGCTCGACAAGGAGCGCATGCGCGCTGCGTTCACCAGGCAGGACTTCAAGGACATGGAGGCGGGCATCGTCAAGCACGTGTTCAAGGACGTGTCGCTGTGGACGACGCTCCCCATGGGGCTGCTCTGCCACGAGAAGGCGACCGCACCGTAGTGCGCACTATTATGCGGCTTACAAATACAAATGCTAACGCCGATCTGCGCAGCTTCCCCCCCCTCCCCAAAGCCCTCCTCCTCGCCGTGCAATATGGCTTCGCGCGCCGCTACAGCGACGCGTGGGCCTTCGCCCCCTGCGACATCTTTGGCAACCTCAAGCCCGGGCTCGGGAACGAGCCGGGCGTGCCGCAGATGTAGCGAGTCGCCGTGCGTCGTCTTGTTTATCATCATATCGTATCGTATCGTTCGTACTCTTCCACGCTGTATGTACCAGAGTTGGGTCTCCACATTTTCAAAAAATACCAAACCGAGGGTATGTCTGAAGTACGAATTCGGCGACATCTGTCTCCTCAGAATTTTCCTGGGGGCTAGTGCATGGGTAGAAGCGATAAACTGGTTTTACAACCGAAATGATTGGATGACGGAGAATCATTGATGGCCGTGATCGGCACCATTCAAAAAATTTCAAACTCCCGCCCTCCTGAGGACGTCGGATCCGCTGGGATCAATTCTCCCTAGAGACTCGGGTAGACAGTCGGGTAGAATTGATGGAGCCGCAAAAGGCAAAATGATGGTGGAATGATGGGAGCCTCGCGTTGATTCCGGCACCAAGTCGCGACACAAACTGGTTGGGGTGGGGGGGCATAACAACGCGTCGGGACGCGTCGTAGGTAAAACCTCATCTCTCTGAGCCAAGTGGTCCTTTATTACCCAATAACTGTTTTCCCTAGACACTTTTGGCTCTTTAGACCTCCGACAGGCAAGTTTGCTCAAAGATGATTCACAGAGCTTCTGGAGGCCCCCAGAAATGACGGCTGCGACGCGACTTTCAAAATTCGGTGGTGGATTCTCGTGCAATCCACCCGAATAAGGAGCGTTCTCGGTCATTTCACTCACCTGAACCTCGCAAGCGCGATGCCGAATTTTGATGGGCCGGCCACGTGAGTATGGCGGTGTTGCGTTTCTCTTCGACCATGGGAGTACGACAATCCTTAGGAGGCACATCTTCTCAAAATTCAGATGCAGGTCGTTTGGCCTTTTAAATTTTGTCTCCTGTGCTCAGGCTGAAGTGGGGAAACTTTTGATGGACTTCAAACTCCGGCGATTATATAATAACACCTACCACAGGCGGTACTACTATTAGACCCAACGGGTCAGAAAGCCGAGTTTCTCCGTTCTCCCTTTTCCTCTATGCTCCCGGAGTTCTCCGGGATTGATTCATGTACTACTAGTGTGTATATAAACAACATATCTAAGGGATACGTGGAGGGAAAGCAACTGAGAAACAGTTGCCGGTCCATCAAACCCAGGGCTATAGGTGTAACTGCCCGGGGTATGGCGTGCGTGTTGGTCCCAGAACCCCATGAAAATTCAGGAGGTCTAATGGAGGATGCATACCGACTTTTGCTTCCTAGGAATTTCTTGCTGGGACGTGGTCGCAGCGTTCTGGGGGGAAGGCGCGTGTGGTCACCAAATGTCACAATTGTAATTCAATGTCCGCCTGATTTGATCGCAACTGCCGTTTTAGGTATTGCGCGCAACGCCGCGCATGTCCAACGACACCTAATATCAATTTGAGGGTCCTTACCGGACAAAACTCCGGTTTTCGCCATTGAACCCGGTGTTTCCTCGAGATCTGCAAAGAGGTCTCAAGAAATTGAAAGAACTGATGCAGTTTTACCGAACCTGAGAGATCTTTGAACATGCCTAAAGATCTCTTCAGACCTTCAAAGAAGTGATAATTTTATGTGTCAATCACGGTTTTGTTCCACAAATGTGGGACCGAGATCTTTAAAGATCTCGTGTAAAATCATATTCCTAAACAACATGCAGCCTTCCAAGTAAATTACATTTGTAGCTCCAAGGTAGGGACCTATTTGAAAGTCTTTTTTATCTTACCGACCGGCCAGTAGGCCGAAAGCGCATCATGGGGATCAAAATTTGAATGACTTGGCACCTGAGGCTTAGGTGTACAGCTGTGGGCAAAAGTGATGGCCAGTGGTGGTTCTCAGTATTTAAGCTACCGAATTGCCCCAAGTAACTTATAGACCAAAAATATGAATGAATAGAAAATATTTCAACATGTTACCCGACTTCCAAACAGGGAAATTCCGAATGTATAAGGCATTTTTGGTCAGAATTTGAAATAGATTTTTTTCAGAAGGTAGCTGGGTAAAATTGGGTTGCACAGTCTAAAAGTATTCGTTGAGTAGTGCAAAATGCCACTTTGAATCATATCAATAGCTGGGGATTTGAGCTCACAATTACCCTCAGAAAAGGGTCATTTTTGCCTTTTTTTGCTCAAATTTGGCTATTTTGCTAAAAATGACCATCTTCTGAGATTAATTGTGAGCTCAAATCACCAGCTATTGATATGATTCAAAGTGGCATTTTGCACTACTCAACGAGTACTTTTAGACTGTGCAACCCAATTTCAGACTGTGCAACCCAATTTTACCCAGCTACCTTCTGAAAAAAATCTATTTCAAATTCTGACCAAAAATGCCTTATACATTCGGAATTTCCCTGTTTGGAAGTCGGGTGACATGTCGAAATATCTTCTATTCACTCATATTTTTGGTCCATAAGTTACTTGGGGTAATTCGGTGGCTTGAATACTGAGAACCACCACCGGCCATCACTTTTGCCCACAGCTGTACTGAGGCTTGCGGAGCACCAATTTCAATTGCTCCGAACACCGCCATCACCGATCCCGTTGATGCGCTCGAGGCCCTCCGAAGTCAAAGGCCGGACTCCAAATTTGTCCGCTGCTCTGTGCCCAGCATCTTCAAATATCTCTAAAGACATTAGAGAGCTTGCGCAAAAGCCGCATGCGGCTTTCAAAGCCGCACGCGGCACTATAATCTTTTGCTCCGGAACATCACTAGGAGTGTCGAATAGCACCCTCTGACCACCAGAGCGAAAAAAAATAGAAAGCCGCATGCGGTGAGTTTGCGCATCCAAAAGCCGCATGCGGCTTTTGCGCAAGCTCTCTATTGAACACAAATGCAGAGTTCAAGTTCTACGAATGAAGTCGGAATGATCTTGAGAAATCTTTAGAGATGTCTCAAGATCTTTAAAGAAGTATCGGTATGAGAGATCTTGAGAGACATCCAGAGATATTAAGCACGCCAGGAAATGTCAAAAGCCAGTTCTTCAAAGATCCTTAAATATCTTTAAAGCTCTCGGATATCTTGGAATCCCTTTGAAGATCTTTGAAGATCTTTACAAATCTCTTGCAAAATCACCCGAGCACACACACGAAAAAGCTTTTGTCCGACAAGGACCTTCATATATCAAGCTCATCCCGCTGTGCGGACCCTTTCACCTACTGGTAGCTACAATATATTAGCTAAAGATGCCCAACGTCCGACGTTCCTCTCCCACTAACGCGAGGCAGCGATCAGGGGAGAGATGAGGAACAGATGGATATGAACCCCGCACTGGCAGAACCGTATCGGAGACCATCGCAGGATCATGTACGGCGATTGTCAGACGGTTAGACCGTTAGACGGGGCCACAAGCGGACTGCCGGCATTGCTGATCATTTGCGCCCGCGGGATGCCGGCAATGGCGCTGATCATTTAGTTGCGGCCGGGGGAGAAACTTCGAAAAGCGATTATCCAAATCTCGTTGATCATGCAGTGCTATTCGGTACGTGGCGATACTGACGGAGATGCGTACTTAATATTCGGACACAAAGCAGAGACCAAGTGTGTAGATATATGCCACTCAGCTGGCTAGGCGCTCCATGAGTATGGGGAGGCGGGTTTGATTCTCGACACTCGGCGATGCCATGGCGCCGTGTCGGAAAAAAGCCAAATTACTTGCAACGGCTTGAATCAACTTGTAGCCTTGAGACGGCTTGCCAGTAGTTCCAAGCCACTCAGCCACGCCTTCGAGGTGCTCACAAGCCACTGCAAGGTAGGCAAGACTCGGAAGGAGTCTCAAGCCGTGGCATGGCACCCATCACTTGGCGAGTCTTTAGACGATTCAGAGGAGATTCTTTTTTCCCGCTACATAGTACCCAGAGTCAGAAAGGGACATTTAGTCAATATTATTTTACATACAGAGACTGGTCATCATCTTCGGTTGAGTTTCACCGGGGTTATTTCCAGATTGCCGAGAGGTGTGGAGCTGGGTGGAGTGTCAACCCGGTGGCTCGAGCAAGGTACATAACTCTGTTCATCCTCTTCGAAACTTTACTTGTGTATACATGCGTGCACTTGAACTATTATTGGTATTCAGACTACCGTAAGTCTTAGTGACTTGTCGAGACTTACTCACCTACTTGACTGCAGTTCATTAAATATCGTAACCGCACCATTAGAGAGAGAGACAGACAGTGGTAGAGATTTTGTTATTTCTAGCTTTCCGCGCCACAAGACGATTTGGCATCTACAACCTTGCGACTCGGGGCGTGGCTTGGGACTAGTTCCTTGAACCTGACCTGTGTGCTGCAAGCCGCTCAAATGCAAATGACCTTGCGACGGCTCCCAACATATTCGGAGCCGTTACGTGCAATTTAAGATTTTTCCGACACGGCCATCTTCCACTTAATCCGGGGGTCTGGCTCAGAGAATTTAAAGGCTCGAAGGAGGACACAAAGGACAGTCTCTGATGGGGAGAAGTCAGATTTTGCAAGGTTCCAGGTCCATAGCGAACGGAGACACCCACTGATCTCGAGCTGGGCAAATTTGAATCCACTAGGTAAATAAGTATCAGCTTTTTACCGCACTACAGCTGACCAGCTCACATGCAGCTTCTCCCGCCACCGGTGAAGGTCATTGTGTTCCCATATATTCTGCACATCTTCGTCGTTACCGAAGCCGCTTTACCGCTGGTCCATCGCTCCGGTCTGAATTCCAAGGTATCTTCTCCCCAGATCTGCTTATTGTGGTTTGCGGCAGCGATTGCAATGTAAATTGACGTTCCTTTAGGCACACTAATGGAACTCATTATGGTTCCATCGACACCAATTATCGGCGTGCTCAGGGGAAGCACTGTGTCCCCAAATGCCCTATGATTTCGCACGGTTATGGATCCTCGCGAGGCAACAACGTAAAGACTTACTCGCGAAACATAGATGGCCCGGCGGGCGGAAGTCTAGGTCCCTCCTTAGTTCAGCCCAGGTAAGCGGCGGGATGAACTTACAGTCTCAGGGTCTCACGAACGACACTATCAAGGTATGGGAGTGACACGAGCGAGTCGTGGTCCAGATGCTCCGGGGCAGCGAGGATCTCCGCGCGGAGCTTGTCTTGCACTTCAGGATACAGCGCCAGCGTGTGGAATATTCTGTTCAACGACGTCGACGAGGTGTCCGTTCCGGCGAAGACGATGGATCTGGCGGTAACATCTGGATTTATCGACGGCGGCCATATAGCAGCCACTTACGCAACGGCAGCCACCAGCTCCTCGTCCGTAAGATGTGTCGCATCTTCCGCTAACATATTACTTCGAACTGCAAGACGCAGTAAGCAGGGCCACACGAGGATATATTGAAAACCGTACTGAGAATGCTCATGAGGTCCTTTGCATCATCCTTCAGGTACAGTTCACCTTTCTGGATGGCGGCTTTCCGATCCCGGATCAACTGTACGGCAGTCGCGTCCGTGAAATCTACAAGGTCGCGTAGGGGGCGTAGTGCCGGCAATGGGACGAGGCTGATCATGAAGCGGTGGAAGGAAGGGAAAGGCATTTTAATGATTGGTGGGTGAAGAGGCATCAGAACTGCCAACTTGAATGCGGTAGGACTAGATTTTCTTTTGTTCAGTCACTCCCGCAGGACTTGACCCGGCGTTACCCACAGCAATCCCCGTAAAGCCTCTCCATACCGGTCGGCTTGGCTGTGTCCGGGTACCATTGGATCAAACGAGTAACCTATTCCCGCACGCCCGATCAACTCCAGAGCGGCGCGAGAGAACATCGGGTAAACGTCGAGCTGACCGCAGTTATCAGTGCTGCGCGCTGCGTGGGATGTGGATAGAACGCACCTTTTTTGGAGTCTCCCCAACGTTTGGGGCGATGAGGCCATCACGGAGCTGAGTTGTATGTGAAATAATTTCGTGCGGGGCGGGACCACATACCTTCTCCGCGACCTCATAAAAGAGAGGAACCATTCCGCGGAGGTTGGCTGTCGAAAATGCAGGCAGCATAATCTTGCGATATTTCCGATGGTCCTCACGGACGGTGGAAAATATCCCCTGCCCAAAAGTGAGGGCGCTCATACTGAGATTCCGTGTCAGATGTGAAGACAATGAAATTTGATTCAGTACCTTGTCATCTCGGGCATTTCTTCGTACAGGTCTTGATCTTTGACGAGAATGCTGTGCAACGCTGCGGGATCGAACACATAGAGTTGTCGGGCCTTTCAGTTGCTTGAGAACACCGGTCTGCGAGGAAGGCGGGACTCACTCCTAACAGGCCGTGAAGTTTAACGACCTGACCGTAATTTTCCTCGAGCTCCTTGTGAAAGACCCAACCGTCGGGATCGTTATATTGAGTCAGATTTCCTGTAGCAACGAAGGTGAGACCCGAGCAGAGATTAAATGAGAATTCCAGCTATACCTGTAACGAAGGACTTTCGCGGAGGACCGGGGATGTTGTCCAGGACGGAGAATAAACGCCCCCGAAGCAGTCGCATACCGGATGCAAGGGCGAACCGCCCCGGTATTCGGGGTCCAAATATCATTGGCCCCCCTTCGGTGTCCCGAGAACTCTCCGGTGGGAGCGCCATCATTCGATGCAACTGGAATGAATTATGTGGGCCTGCGCTCGAATGAACGATAGCGCCCGCCATCATTCAGGCCTCAGCGGGTGAAAGTGAAACACCACTGCACCAGCACGCATGTTCAGACAGCAGCTCACAAAGTATTGCATCTTCCTGAGTATCTCGACTTCTACCCTCTCCGCACCGGAGTGTTCAATCTCAGCGACCTCTTGACTGGGCGTCGCCGTAGATGTCGTTTCGACCATAGCCTCGAGAGGACAGAGAAAAGAACCAGAAGAGAAAAAGCCACAAGGGAACATTTTTAAAAAAAAATCCAGACGTGCGCATCGCGTCGTGCACACTGCGATTCTAGAGTTGAGACGGAAAAGGTCGCACAGTCACTCGCCGACGTCATCTGATTTGGCGTGCGCCGGCAACTTCCGCTCCCTCATTTGACGGGGCATAACTTGATCTTACAGCGCAGTTCGTGCCTCACAGCGCTTTAGCTCAAGTCGCCATCCGGAAATCCGGAACCAGGAAAAGCTAGCACGGAGCACAGAGGTAAAGGCAAGAACCATGACGTGACGTCGTACAAGTCTACGCTGTTATCGAAAGTCAGACTTGGTCCGGAAATCCGGAACCAGGAACCGACAAACTTCCTAGTGGACAGACCGGTCACCGGTTCAGTACAAGAATGACACCGTTGACAGTCTCCAATCGATGTGCGCCTCGGATAAATAGTTTGAACCCGGGCACCCCTCACCACGACAGAGCGTCGTACCGAGGACGGGCTGAGCCTGTAGGCCACTCGCTGGACGGAAGGTCGTCGAATCGCGTATAGTTCTCGAGACTCAACCAGCCCTGAATGATATACAAACGTCAGTCAAATCAGCAGCATGCGAGGAGCGAAGATGACCGACATTTTTCCAGCGGGCGTTCAGGAAGTAGGCGTCGATTTCGCGTGCTCTAGAGGGGTGGACACTCAGATCTACGGTAGTTCAGATGAGATAGAAATTCGAAACTGACTCGGCGGGTAAAGGCTCGACAAATGGGCCCCCAAGTTCTAGGGATTCACTGTTGAGCCTGAAGACGTATTGGCGGACCAGGGCTAAGCGGCTACGTGTTCAGCGCGATAAAATTACGTGAATATCGCAATCCATCAATCACCTTCCTGCAAGAATAGGTCGAGGGGACCTCCGAACTGATATTTCTTGTCTTGATAATCCTGCCACATTTGTTTGTGGCTCGGTAACCGAGCTGTCCCCGTCCAGACTTTGGCAAACCCATAGCTCTGGTATCTGCCATGGTTCCAGGCGCGCGCCGCTGGGAATGAAACATAAGTATGGTCCATGCTAGGATATCTATATGACTGGCACCCACTGTTTGCGTAGGCCAACGTGGGATCGTGGATATAATGACCCGTCCAGTGGAGGTTATCCATAGTCAGAGGATTGACTCTGTGCCACATCTCAATGTAAACGAGCGCATGAATGGGGAGAGGGAGCTTACAGATCTGGTAGAAAGGTGTTGCGACGGTATCCTGTAGCGAGAATGATCTAATAATGGAGAAATAAAGTCGGCCTTGAATTATGCAAGGCAAGGAAATTGATCACCAACCTCGTCTATCCCCTCGAGAATCGTCCCATTGGCGAGCCGAATTTTCCCTGCTTTGATCCCGACACCATTCTCATTCAATGGTTCGAAGGACGATATTTCTGGAACTATTTCAGTCGTGTCCGGAAAACGAAATAATATATCCAGGCCGGCGCCGCTGTGGGCACGATCCGTCTTTATCGAGAGATTGAGTTGGATACTCGACGAAGAAGGATGGTCACTGACCCTGATGCTAGCGACGACTCGTTGAGCGAAAGGAGCGATGCTTCGGGCAATATCTGTTCCGGATATGGAACCGCCGACGATAAGGACCGCCTAAGTATCGAGGTTGACTGGTTAGAACTTGCACCAGCCAAATAACATTTTGCCCGCCTTTCCGGAATAACGCTCAGGGTGCCGGTACGACTGCGAATGGTACATGCTATACTCTCCGTCCTGCCTTGCCTTGCTCCAGTTGCTGATCCCTTCGATGGGAGGTACGTAAGCTGTCGTGTAAGGGCCAGTCGCCACCACTACGGCGTCGAAGCTCTCGGTCCATAGCGTTACCTTTATCCGGTTGGATTCGGGCAGCCGTTCGAGACGGCGCAAGGTGAGAGTCCACGTCGATGTCGCGTTGCACTTTTGTATATTCTCGACCCGGGTGGAATACGAGGTGATGCGACCGGAGGACGCATCGTTGGAGTTGATTCCATGGAGCGAGGCGTATGCGCGGACATGGCGCTCGAGGTCATGGACAGAAATCGACCAAGGCTATTACCGTAGATTTAACGAGCAATTGTGAATATAATGAAGCATGCCCACAAGTTTGGCTGAGTGCTTGATTCCCGGAAGCTCCGTCACTGTCTGGATTTAAATCAGGCCATTTGTTGGAACCATCGTCATGTAACGGCATACGTACCTTGGCCGAGTTTGTGTGCAAATTGTACCACACAGGACGAGGCTGCCAATGCTCTTTCCACCGATCATCCAACCGTATGCCACCTTGTCCTTCTTCATAATACAGAGTGGCGGGCAAGACGTCTGGGATTACTTCTGTTTCCTTGAAATTATCGCCCCTGGTATATGGGCATGAGCAGATACTGAGCCATTAGGCGGGACCGCTTACGGATAAACCTCCCGCGTCGGCGTATCCTCCGTGTAGAACCAATTACCTCCGGGCGATGGCGCACGCTCAAATAAACGAACAGTAAGATTCGCCTCTATGAGGTGCGCTGCAGCCTGGAGGCCCGCCGGGCCCGCCCCAATAACGGCGACACGAGTGATGGGGCGTGGAAAAGTTGTCCACTGCGAGTCGCTAGCATCCTCGGATGGATGAAAGACTGTCTGCTGTCCGATGACAGGGATGATGGCGCTTGCCAAAAGTGCAAAAATGATCATTGCACACAGTGGGGAGAGGGGGGGAGATAAGAAAGAATGCAGCAGATCGCCGCGCCCTTATAGATGCCAAAGTGAATTCCATGACGTAAATCTGTTGCTTTCGATTCCCCTCGCCGTTGACACATGAAATGAAGGCGGTTAGGTGGGTGTGTTGGAGATTAGAAATCCGGCACAACTTCGGCCATGATTGGCAAGCCCGATGAATGCTTACTGAGAACAGAAGGAGTCGGAATGGACAAGCAATAGGTAGAATATTCTAGATGAAATATACTGTACTATTCCGACCGACATGTCACGCGTCACCACAAGTGTTCACTTTTTTAGGTGTTCATTTGCCGGCAATCACATCAAAATACCATAAATGGAAATCCGACGAATGCCGGAGAGTATTTTTTGGTGCTTTTCGGCCTATTTGAGCCTCGAAAACACAATGTCACCGTCACCAAAAGTGTTCAGTTCAGAGGGCCGCGTCACGCGTTACCTGGACACTCGGTCGAAATAGTACAGTAGAATAGTATCAATACTTTAGGCAGATTCCGCAATTCCCTATGAGTTTTTACCCAGTGGCCCGACAGCCCAGAGCACTGCTATTCCCAATCAACACGAAATTACAACAGGGTTATATGCTGGACGTGCAGAATCGGTGAACGTGATGGCCGATCATACTATATGCGACACATTTCCCGATTTAGCAGTTCAAGGCCCGGTCTTTTCTCTCTGGGAAGCATTTCAACAGGCGACAAAATTTACAGATGGGGCACCTTCGGGGAGGCTTTTACGGCGAACTTGCCGCAATTCGTGAACATCTTGCCAATTTTCAAGAATTTCGTGAAAATTTTGAATAATGCAAGTAAAATGCAAGCCGTCTATGGATCGCCGGTGTCGAACCAGCTCCACATTTTTCTACAGAATTACATTCATTAAAACTCAAACGTCTCTATCGCTCTGACGATCCCGTCGCCAGTCAAGCCCCGACGCACCTTTCTCTTCGTTAGCCCGTCGTTTTCTAATCTGTTGGGGCTTTGAATTATCCATCTGTCCTTATCCCTCGGATCCATTTTGTTGGCAGCCCAACCCCCCTATTCTCGATCGCAATATAAGAATGGGTCAAGTGATTCGCAAATCCCAAATTTGATATCCATCGTGGACCTCTCTTCTCACTATCTAACCTCGACATTCACGCAGTGTCCGCTGCGCCCCGACACTCCTTGTATATTTCTACACCTAATTTTAATGACACCGAAAGCGGTTTGAGCTTGTGAGTACTCGCCATTGTCTCTAGTTCGAGCTAATTTGGGTCTTCAAGTCTACGATGGATCACGATTTTTCCCGCACAATAATCGTCTCTACCGCCGCCTTCCTCGCTCTCCTTCTTCTCAGTGTCTATCTCAGCGTAGTGCGACAAAGAGCACGGCGGCGCCGGTTTCTAGAACGAAGCATACGTTGGCATTTTCCGGCCTTCGACTGCGACCGACCACCTGCTCTTCCGCTCGCCGTCCGCCATGGTGCGTCGCAAATTTATACTATTCTTTGCTCCTCTGATCATGGTCTGCACATCAAATCAGGCCCGTCTGGAACGGCTGGCATCTCCTTTTCACGCTTTTCTTGGGCCGAAGGCAAAGTGCTGCCCACATACGACTACAAAGACCCCATAGACTTCCTCGATTCCGACCGAACGATCGATTATCCGGAGCCTGCGGTGGTCAGGGTATCGAAGGACGAGGCCTATCACGTTAATTTGACCTCCATTCATTAACTCCGTCGTGTGTTTTAATCTGGCCACAATCGTACTTGCCCTGGACTGAAATCTAACTTCGTGCCTGGGAACGTCAGTTCATTCTCCCGCGACTCCTGATCTGAGGCATTATTCTGCACGCTCACCACACGAGGGTGCATAATCTGAGACATGCTGTGCCCTCCCCGTTTGCTCGCAGATATCCTCCACCGCAGATTCCACAAGTGCGAACTCCGTGGTATATATGGCTTGACAGCGCACCATGCATTCCTTGTGGCAAAATGTGGCAACCGCGTGTCGCTCGGTGTCGGTTACGCTATGAGCACAGCAACATTAATTCGGATCAGGTACGACTCGGACACCCAGCAAATGCAGCCGCTCCTCGCTGAATCAGCGTTGGGCGCTGAATGTCTCATTCTCAACCAGCCCGTGCGACTGATCCTGCTTGTTTTTACCGCTAGGGACGGCATGCCGTGGGCGCTTAAAGCGGCGGTGGGCGTTAAATGCAGTGATGTATCAAACGATCGGCGTTGGTACGAATCTAGGGCCATTTTTGATGGGCTCCCTTTTTTGTCTCGCCCCACAAGCAGCCGGGCTCATGCTCCTTTTCTTCCTCCTTCCGCTCCCATTTCTGCACGTCGTCGACGCTCTCTTGAATGTCACCGTCGACGATCTCAGCCCCATGATCGCCTGGTCGGGGCAGTGGGAGCCGTCCTCGGCCCATCGGTCCGGGCTCGACTATGGGGGAAGTCACACTTTTAGCAGCGACTCGGAGGCCAGCGCGACTTTTACCTTCACGGGTGCGTCCATTATCTCGCGCCGCGTACTCATCTCACGCGTCTATCGCCCAGGTGTGGCTGTCTACTACCTGGCTCCTAGGTGGCCGTACCCCGTCAGCACACGGTTAAGCCTGGATGGTGGACCGCCGGTCCTCGTGAATTTGACTGATCCAAACTCGTCGCCGTCACCAGCAGGAGGATCAGAGTCTGCCGCGTATTCGGTGGCCTGGTCGGCCACGAGCCTGGCTAACAAGTCCCATACTGTGGTCGCGACGATGGGAAACTACATCATCGTCGATGGTTTCATGTGCGTGGGGATTCCCTCAGTGTGAATATCATCTAACGTGTCCGTTACAGCTTCACGGTTGACAACGGGACCTCACCGGTCTCATCCTCTTCAGCCTCTTCATCGACGTCCTCTTCATCGACGTCCTCTTCATCGACGCCCTCTTCATCGACGTCCTCCTCATCGACGTCCTCTTCAGTGACGCTGTCCTCGATATCTTCTCGGCGACATTATCCGCATCTTCCGCTGGAGCCTCAACGGTCCCTTCCAAACACAACGGGCTGACCATCGGCCTGGCGACGGCCTTCGCACTGACCGTCGTCGTCGCAGCGGCACTACTCGCCTTCGCATTCTACCAACGGGCGGAGACAGCGCAACGCACGGTCCGCGCGCCCGAAACCCATCTTCGACGACTGGGGGTCCCACCCAGCGCGGCCCGACGGTACCTACGCGGCGGTATCCGGCGGCGGCGCTCATGCCCTCGAGATGTCCGACGCCTCGTCCAGCCACCTGCTGGGCATATATACCCTACCCCCCAAGCGTCGGGCTGTCGACCCCTGGGAGCCAGAGGACTAGGAATACCCCGGTGTCAACGCGTCCTCGCGGATGCCGTCGAGCGCATCGCAAGGCTCGAACGTCTCTTCCTACGGCCGCGTGCGACCCGCAGGGGGCCTGCCGCCGGGCGCGATGCCCGCCGCCGTCCCTGGCCCGTATATGGACCGCGCGCCCCCGGATGACGAGGTCCCTGAGGTCCCTGCTGCCCAGCGCGCGGCCCTCAGTCGCTCTCTGTCATCACATCCCCTCCTCGCCTCCGACCCTCTCGAGGACGGCGAGACCACCC
>JARGYA010000772.1:0-48061 GCA_029204335.1 Mycena vulgaris | reverse complement strand
ATTGCCAAGTGATGGCCGTACCCGGAGTTTTCCTACGGTTGTGGGGTTGTGTTCTCCACGAAGGTGGAACTACAGCTCAAATGAGAGATCTTGAAAATACCATTTCTGAATCTGAATGTGAATCTGAATTCTATTTACGCCGTACCTGGCCCTTTGCAAGCAATTTACTAGGTTGTGATAGGTGAGTAGGCTCGTTACCAGCCTGCCTACGAGAAGCAACAATGTGGCCGGGCACGCTGCCGTAGGCAGGCTGGTACAACTCGGGGCTGTCAACGCAGTGGGCTGACCCCAGATCATGAAGTTTAGCCGATGCCGATCGCGGCATCACTCGGCGTTACTCGCATCTACTTGCACTTGCACTCGACGCGTCTTAACTCGCTTCCCTCTTCTTCCTCGCCACCATTCTTTTGCAAACGCTATCTACCACCTGGGACACGCGTACTGGAGACCTCGGCACTTCCGTACTCAGCCCTTGAGTCTCATCGCGAAGATCAGCTCGGCAATATGACCGACGCGGGAGCCGCTAGCGCCGACGCTGCGATGCCGTGCGGCCTACGATGGGATGAATGTGGAAAATGAATACGATAAGTACTCACGCACATTATGATTCTCTCAGTGGTCAAGATCCTGTGTGACATGAAGATGTCGCCAATAGAGCTTGTCACGACGCTTCTCGTACCCGGTCAGAAGGAATATCGCGATTACAGTAATGGACTCTACCGCGGCAAAGGCTGGAGCACCTGTTGGATCTCGTGTATCAGGACAAGCGCGGTCGAAGGAAGATCGAAGAGTGGGTTGATGCCAGTTGCGGGTTAGTTCGACTTCTTGGGAAAGTACATCGTGAGATGGGCGGCCTTTCCGGGAGTCCGCTTTCTCCATCAAGAGTGTCGACAGACGTATAAATGCGGGGCATAAATGTCGATTATGGCGTTGACTCGTTGACGGTTGACCCACCATGGCGTCCACCCCCAACCGCCTACGTTCTGGTCGCCCGACAGCATCAGCCCAATATACGATCTCTGCCGCACCGGCGAATCGCCTGCCGGGATGGACAGCGAGATCACGCAGGGGCGGTGGGTCTACGAGATCGCGGAGAATCCGGAGCACGTTAACAAGGACGGCTCTGTGTTTCGGGTGTTCGAGTTCAGTCCTGGAACCGTCTCGGTATCAATTTCATGTACCTCAAATTTAAAAATTATGCACCGAGCTCATGATAAGTAGCCCGTCCACCGGACCGTGTCGTTGGACTATGGGATCGTCGCGGAGGGGTCCATTGTACTCGAGCTGGATGACGGTCAGCGCGAATTACCCTGAATGAAGGGGACACGGTTGTTCAACGAGGGACGATGCATTCGTGGAGAAACGAATCAACGGAGTGGGCGAGGATATACTCGTTGTTCTTGGTACGTCCTAAAATCTCACTGGAGAAATCTTCCCTTGACATGAGTATCAGGCGCGAAGCCGATCGAAATAAACGGTGAGACGCTGGCACAAGAATGGCGCAAAGAGTGATCAGGGACGAAGCTTAATTTCTGGCAGACGTTACAAGTGTAAAACATTAAGAGCCATCGTTTCCTATATACACATCAGTTAGGGTTGAAATAATGGAACAAAAAATAAGCGCACCGAAATCCTTGGTCCATTTAGCGTGCCTGGCAATATCCGTCTCGACCACACTGGGCCGCACGTTCCCTAGGGCCGTCATGAAATCCTTCAAAGTGAGCTTCGGTTCGAAGAGCTCGTCTGGCTTGAGATCGGACCACGATTTCTCGACTGCCCCTGCATCGCCCGGAGAGCACGACATCCATTTCACGCCCTCGTCTTCGGCGTCTGGGATGGGCTTGAAGTGCGTCGCGGAGATGAACTTACGAATGGGCTGCATGAGTGCGTCCTGGACGACAATCGAGATATCTGCGCCGGAATACCTCGAAGGCGAGCGTCATATTTTTTCAAGTCCAGTCTAATATGTCACGTACCCTTCGGTCTTCTCCGCCATCGTATGGTAATCTTGCCGAGTGAGCTCGCAGGGCGTCGGGCCGACGTGCAGCTCGAACATGCACTGGCGGGCGTCCAGGCTAGGCAGTGGAATGTAGATCCGCTTCTGGAACCTGCTCGGCGTCAACAAATGGGTAGTAGAAATAGAACGGAGGGACGCCTCGGACCTGCGCTTGATAGACGCATCGATTTGCCACGGGATGTTTGTTGCTCCGATGACGAGCACGCCCGTGTCATCGTGCCCGACGCCGTCCATCTGCACGAGAAACTCGGTCTTGAGTCTGCGGGACGCGTCCGAGTCGCCGTCGCCGCGAGCACCAGTCATGGAGTCTATCTCGTCGATGAAAATGATCGCAGGCTTCATCTCCCGCGCCATCTGGAAGAGGTGCTTGACTAGTCTGCCGAAGGAAAGGCAAATCAAGGGCCGAAAACAAGAATACAATGGCACGCACCTCTCAGAGTCGCCCTGCCATTTACTGACCAGATCACTGGAGCTAATGCTGAAGAACGTGCTTTTGGCTTCCGTGGCGACGGCCTTTGCTAGGTATGACTTCCCTGTTCCCGGCGGACCGTAGAGCAAGATACCCTTCCACGGCTTGAGCCTACCCTTGAACAGGTTCGGGAACTTGATTGGAAGGATCACAGCTTCCTTCAATGAGTTCTTGGCAGCCTCGAGCCCGGCGATGTCGTCCCACGTCACATTGGTATCGTTTGCGCTTAGGATGGCCTCGGCAAGGCCTGCACGGAGCTTCTTGGTCTCGGGATCTTCATCGCCGGCAGAGCTGGATGGGGGTCAGCGTGAAGCTCAGCCGGACACGAGGAGACAAACCGCGTCGCGAACGCCGCGCCACCAGCTTGAATGATTCCAGATTGCGGAGCAGAGAGATGTTTCTGGAGGATCTCGGCACGACTGAGATAGTCGTCGATCTTGGACCGGATCAGGAGCTTGAACTGCTCGTTCTTCTCATCTTTCCGACGAATGTCAGCGGCAACATCCCGAGCGGCGAGTGGCTACACACATTTCAGCGCAAGCATAAAGTAGTCCAAGGCATCCAAGTAAGCCCGCGACGCTAGGCGATGGTTCTGAGCCTCGTCATGCGCGATTGCCTGTTGCACAATCTCAATCGCTTTCTGATTAGGAGGGAAAGGATTAGAGCGCACGGAGAATTCGATGGAAAAGCTCACATCGAGACTGCCTTGTCTGGGAACCATGGGTAATATCGCAGAGTGGAGCTTTCAAGGGCAGGTTATATGCACCGAGCGAATTCTGCGCAGCGGGATGAGACTGCGACCAGCTGCGTTCAGTTGACAGTGCGCGCCAGCGGCGCAGCCATGCCGAGGCAACACGGAGCCGCTGGATAGGCTGCGGCACCAGCCTGAGTCAAAGATTGTAGATGTTTTAACAGCAAACCTAGAGTCAAGACACCGCCGGTCCGCAGGCAATCGGAATAGTAAATCGTCGAGTGTGTGACATGACGGAACAGCGTGACGGCCGGGAGTATTGCCGAGGTGATGCCGAGACCCACATATTTCCCCGCCGACTTTTACTTTTACTCCTATCCTCTCCTCTCACATAAAATAAAACCCGCAGAAATCCCAGTTAAACTACCATACACCCTCAACTTACTTTACAGCAGAGTACAACCGATGTAGCTAGCTAGGTACGCTTACCCAATGAGCCTCAAATCAAATCAAATCAGATGCCGAGACCGGCATCCCGTCCAAGCAGGACACATTTGAGCGTTGGAACCGGTGAGGTGATTATAGTCATCGGACCCCTTCGTTTCATGTTGTCGGAGTCTTGAATTCCGAGGTTATCCACGCATTCTAAGGTTCCAACCGTTTCGTTTTCATTTGCGGTTTGGCCTAAGCTAAACGGAACGGAAAGGAAACGTTTTCAAACCGTTTAAACAGTTTGTAAACAGTATTTCCTGGTGAGGATATAACGGCCTTCTTGGATCACAAATATAGCTGTAGTCAACTCCCGAGCATCCAGTCTCTCCTTCCTTGTCTTGATCATTTCCCTGTGCGAGGTTCGAATGGGGCAGAATCTATGCCGACCTTGGGCGAATTCCGACCCAACCCAGTGTAACATGCTGAAGGGAAGGTTTGTTGATCCTGTGGAGACTTTAACCCATGCAGCACCTAATCAAATGCCCAGAAATATACTACAGGTCTTGGCTAGGTCAGTGTCCACTCAAAACCGTTTAACCGTTTGAAAACTGTTTGTAAATTATTTTCAAAGGTCTGCAAACGAAACGGAAATAAAAACTGTTATTTTCGTTCGCAAACGTTTGCAAACGGAAACAGTTGGGAGCCTTAACGCATTCCATACTCTCGTACCCGAGTCACGGCCAATCGAATGTCTGTGAACCGCTCCCGAGACTGAAGAAATAGAAATCTGCACGGGTACGTGTGTCATCATCTGCGATGTTTTAAGAAATCTGAACACAGATTCGCCCCGCTCGGGAGTTACCTATGATATCTAAACGCTGTTCCAACTTCCAAATCCGAATCCGAGTATGATTCACAAAACGCCATACTACCAAACTATCTACCTCCCCAGTCTCGTCTGTGCACCGTCCGTCCCGCATATTTTTGAAGTTTATTGATGGTATTGCGGCGGTTGGGCGGTTGGGCGTGTTTTTTGGCGCTCGCGTTTTTGCAAAGAATAGAGCAAGCAAATTTAGTCGTCGTGTTTATTTACTGCAAAATCACTTTCCGGGCTGCACCCCGCCATTTCACCCTCGGCCCAACCGCGCGCGCCATTTTTTACCATCCATGTCTATCATCCGCACTCCGTTCTTGAGGAACCGTTCGGCCCATCGAACCCCAATGACTTTTGGCTATCTCGCGCCTGATATGTCGTCAATTCAAAGGCCCTGAATATTCTCCACACACACACACTCACTCTGTCGTCGGCCACGAGAAGCACTTGACTTCAATCTCCCGCAGATTTGGAAAGTGTGTCGGTTCAAATACACTGAAGATAGCTCCCCAGTCGCGAAGATCCTTCGTGGAACTTTCAAAATGACTGTTAAAGAGCGTATAGAACAAGCAAACCAGACGCACATAGGCTTGAGATCAAATTTGACTTTCGCGAGATGGTGATGAACGGAATTATGCAATGCGAAATCTGCTGCGATAGGGGGCACCGATTCCTAAATAATCCGTGAGTCCATACGAATGCCGGTCTCGGAGTGGACCTACAAATGCGTCAAAGTAAATCGATATGAAACTCAGATTCGGGCAAAGCTCAAATATGGTGATGCCCAAATCTTGCAGTGTTCGATAAGTAACGTCGAGTTCGCTGATTTTGCCTCCGTGTATTTGAAAGAAAGCCGCAGGGTGGCTCACGCTTCTGGAGAGTGCCAGTCGTCGGAGTGAGAGGAGCCTGCACATAGATATGTCAAATCAAAGGATGCTCGGTTGAACCAGTCGGCCATACTGCATTGTCATTAGCGCAGTTAGGAATGTTGGGTCGAGATACCAAATCCGTAGATCCGTCAAGTTGTTCAAGCCGGAAGATGGCGTGGTTGGGGAGCTACAATCAAATGTAGTGCAGCACTTCCAGTCAAGAGACCGGAGTTGTTCAAAGTAGTTGAAAATCGCCGGCGGCTGGCTTTGGGTTGCCTGAACCGGGGAAGAAAATTCGCGAAGGGTGGAGCCTGAAGACTTGACCAATACTTGAAAAGCTGTCCAGGTGAGCCTTGGGTAGCCGAGGTTGAGGTGAATGGGAGCATGATGAAACAATTGATTGCGGCCGTGGAATTGCTCAAGTCCCGTAGTCAGAGGGAGAATATTCGCAATCGAATCCGGGGAGCCTCTGAACGAGGTGAGTCCCATCCCAGAAATAACACGAACTCGCGGACCAATGGAAGTATTCTTCAGGAGAAGACTCCGGAACTTCCAAATGGCCTCCGAGGTTTTGAGTTGAGCATGCACATAGTAGTGTGGGATCCCAAGCTTCTGGATTTAACTGGATTAAGTGATACACGGGATAGTTCGCTCGAGATCCACGCACATAAAAGGTCTTCGAGACTAGCAACAGAGCCAGTCTGGGAGGAACATCCTTGGGATATATACCGGCCTCTAGCTCGGGAACAGACATCGCATAGTAGAGGATACGCCTCCAGATGTCATCTCGAACCATCTCCGAGGCCGACTCCATCGGGGTGAAACCGGGATCCATGAATGGCGTAATATGCGGAAAGGGAGCCGTAGTTGTATTGTCGGAATCTTTATGCGTATCCGTGAGGCTAACATGATACATCAAACTGATGAACATTTCAAAGCAATCATAAACCTCACTGTTCCTCCGTGTATTTCACCAGGGCTTGGAGGGTTGGGTAGGACTCCAAGCTCTTCAAGAAAATGATTATCCAGGTCGGGGAAATGGGCTCTTTAATCTCGATAACTCGCAATTGAGTGTCTTTAAGAGTAGATGCAATCCAGGGTAAATGGTACTGGAAGGCGTTAGGAATCGTGATCTTCTGCAGACTGGGAGATTTGCCGAGTGCATGGACAATACGGGATACATCACTCCGGCCATGTTCGTCGTTTGGGAGATCAAAAATTTGCTGAAACTAGTCAGGGTTGACTCTTAAAAAATGGCCCGAGGAGCGCACCAAATGATCCCACCTCGGGATGCATTTTGCCAAGGTATCAATCAGATTTTCCAGCATTTTGTTGTTCAAGTGTCTTGTCGTCGAGTCTCGCAAGATGACGCGCAATGGATTGATCAGCGGCAGTCCCTCGCATAGACCTGACGTTCCGTCCGTGGACCAAATCTCTAGTGACAGGAAAATATCTAAGATATTCGGCGCGTTCTGTAAAATGCCGCGCATCGAGGGGCTATATCCGCCTTCGATCCGCAGCTTTTTGATGAAGCGCCCTAGCTCCCGGTTTTTGGAAAGAGTCTGGCAGAGCGCTTTTACCTGGGCCTTGGAGCGGAGGATGACGTCGTTATACAGGAGAGGGGTCCCAACGCGAAGCCATGCCTTGCATACGAGAAGAATGGCGGAACTCGATTCCGAGTATATAGCAAACGGCGATGCACTGGAATTGTCGGAAAATCTGTCGTCCGAAACTCTCAAGGCTGGGGAGAGGATTTCTGAGACGATCTCGTCGGGAAACGATGGGCTTGTTTCGGACATCCAAGTATGGCACTGTGCGCCAGTGGTAGAAGGTGCCACCGGCGTGTTGCAATGCCGAGTCTCAGATTGCTGTCGGGCATCATCAAGTTAGATCAAGTCTGGCAAGAGTGGGTGGGGTTTGCTCACAGAGTCGAGCGCGGTAGTCGGAAAACAGGCGATGTCGCGTAGTAACTATTGGGTAGTTCTGTTGGCTGGAAAGGAAAAGCGGAATTTCGGCACGACTCGGATCAGCCCAAACAAGAATAAATCCAACCTTGAACCTTGATCCGCGACACAACAACGACCACTCGGTTGACCTGTCAACGTTGTTTACTTCCCCTCCGGAGATTCCGGGAACTCGAGCAGCGAGGAGACCCGGCGTCCAAGGACTCAGATTGTCAAACGTCAGCTGCACCCCGGCGCGGCGGTCACTTGTCTCACTTTTCAGTTTATTGAGTTCCCTTGTACTACGGATATACCAGTTCGTAGTTGCATGTAAATCATCCCCGACACGTTTACACAGACACCAACTCAAGTTCATTTGCGACACTGAAGCGAAGTTACTACAGCAACTGCCGTTTACCGGGAGTAAATTTGTGCGTCGAACTGAAGGATTAGTGCCGTGTCCAGCTAACACCATTAAGATCTGTGAGCACGATCCCCTTGGGGTGCAACAGACCCGAAAGCTTGACCCACTCGTTCTTGGAGATTTTTTGCCTGAAAAGAAAGTTAAATTTTATGAGACACAACCGGACTAAACTCTTAAACTCACTCAGAGGTAGGCCACTCGAGACCGCAAACCTGGATTTCCTTCAGGACGGGGAAATTCGTCGTGTCGAGCGTCGCACATATTTGTTCCATGGAACCTTTGTTATGTCGCTCTCTGCGCGAAGTTTAGAGATCGCAAGTGGCAGAGAGGGAGACTCACATCCACGGTAATCCTATCTTCACAAGCGACGTGTGCGGGGTATTGCAGGCGAGGAAGTCTTCGGGGAGAACCTTTAGAGATAAGTCAGCAGTGTGGACTGAGATTTCGGATGAAGTACCGACTCTACGCTCCGGCTTCAAGTTCGGTGACAAGCCTATCGCGACAACAGTATTTAGGGCAGTAAAGTGGTTGAAGACCCGGAGGTTGACGACGACGTCAAGCGGAGCAGACAGCTCAAGCAATTTGGAGCCGTGGGCCTGAAGAAACTTGAGGGAGGCGGGGACGTCCAAGTGTGACTCAATGGATACGTCCCGAAGAGCATCGAGGCTACAAGGGAATATCAATATCGAGAAAATAGGTCGAGGAAACAGACACACGATAGATTTGATAGGACAGCGAAGAAGGACGGGGAGCACTCCGTTATAGATATCTTATGCAGGCTGGGGAGAGCCGAAAATCCTGGAGCGGGTGTCGAGAATGCGAGCCTCGTAGGCGATGACCACTCGAGCCGTGTCAGAGCAGTGAAACGCGACAACACCGTGGGGTTTGCCACGGGCATACGCAGCTTTGAACCGGGCGTGAGCCCTCGAATCCTCACAATCAGCTCCTGCAGAGTAGTCCCCGAAGACTCGCCAAGCTCCTTCAATGTTTGAATATCTTCGACGGGAGCCTCGGCCACCAACGATTCGGTTGACGAAGGGGAGAGTGGGTCGGGCAACATCGTGTTCGTATCCCTCGTAGAAGTCCTGAATAAGTTTCAATCAGTCAGGTATCACGGGTGGATATCTCGCGAGTATATTACTTTGAGTTGTATTTCACGAGCGCCTTGAGTTTTGGATCGGCATCTATGGCCTGCCGAATGGGGTCGACGTCGTCATAGAGGCCATCACCCCAGCGTATCGGATATGTTAGGCACATAGCCTTGAGAGATGGTGCATCACACATTTGATGAAGGTATGGTGGAAATCCACTGCCTGCGCACACTAGTAGAGTTTCTAGGGATTTGGATTTGCTCAATGCCGAAGCAAGGGCTCTAGCGCGTGCATCATATGTGGGGTCCGCGAGCATTTCCCCCACCTGAACGTATGGAAAATCAAAGATTAGCTGCCTTGACGTGAGGATTCAATTTTCATGATACGTGGAATAACAGCGCACCAATTTATCCCACTTCGGGATGCATCTAATAAGCATTTCAAGGAGCTGAGTTACTTGCTTGTTTTTCTTGGGCTTCATATATGTAAATATCTCTCGGTCACCGTCAACGAGAATAACCCGTCGGGGATTGATCAGAGGGAGGCCTCCGCATAAACCGGCGACATTATCTGAGCCCCAGATGGAGAGCTTCAGAAACAGATCTGTGATGGTGGGGGCAGATTTGAGGATGGTGCGCATGGCTTGGCCGAAGCCACCTTCGACGCGCAATTTCTTTATGAACAGTCCGAATTCTGGGTTCGCTGTGAGGACCTGCTCTAGCGCTGCAGCTTGGGCAGTGGTTCGCAAAATTACGACGTTGTACAACAGCGGTGTCGAGACGCGAAGCCACGCTTTGCAGACGAGCAGGTAGGTCGACGATGAGTAGCCGCTCACAAGCGGTTTCTCTGAAACATCCGAGAACACATCATCAGAGTGTTTGAGCAGAGGCGAGAGGATTTCCGAAACTATCTCGTCAGGCACTTGATTTGCCATGCGTACGGGATTCGCTGGGAGGTTAAGCAGAGGATGAGTGTCGGTGGCAAGAGGCGGAGATTCAATGAGTGGCAGTGTATAATCACGTGCTTTCCCTTTTGAACACAAACAACCAGGCTGGTAGAAATAGCGAGTTTGCGCAGGAGCCACTGGAGCCATTTGATGTCTTTTTGGCAGTGCGCAACCGGATGGCTCCACACAGTGTAAGTCGCCACCAGTGGCTCTGTGGAGCCATCCGACGTCATTTTTTGCGGGTGGAGCCACCCATTTGCGCACTGCAAAACGGCCATCAAATGGCTCCAGTGGCTCCTGCGCAAACTCTCTAATAATGCGCGCAGGGTCATCATAAAAATCCTAAAGAAGAAGAAATTTGAGCACCGGAATTGGGATCAACACACCATTTAAGTAGCAACATGCAGAAGGTATTCCGACTCGTGTCGGTCTGCCAGCGAAAATGATGCATGGAAGAATCTTTAGGGCAGGGTTAAAATTCGGTGGGAAATGAAAGGCGCTCTAGTTACATCCCTCATGTAAATAACCTTCGATTGAAATGGAAGCCTCGAGATCTTATCTTGTCCTTGATTTTCTTTCCTCAATGCCCTGGTTTCCCGACGATTTTATCAGGGTGGCGTCTCGACTCTGTTTCAATGTCTGCTTGATGTCCAGCTACAGTACAGCACTAGTCCAAGAGATATTTTGCTGGCTAGATCAGACACTTCCAAGCTTAAGAAGCCTGCCAATGGAACTTACTTACGGATTACGGCTTCTCACCCAGCATGGGCGCGTGTTCGTCCAGCCGCACTTGACTCACTACAATGCCAGCCCCAATGCTCTCAACCTCACCAGCGTTCCCCGCACTATACCTATACCCCCTCAACGACTCGTTCTTCATTCCCAAACAGATCGCCCTGTCCACCTCCGGACGCCGTGTACAGCTCGGCCGCAAGACGAGGAAATCCTTGCCGCTGGATGAACGGCACGTTTACTTCGATTCGAGCGTAGTCAGCAGGCGGCACGCGGAGGTGTGGCAGGAGGGAAACAAGGTGCGCGCTCCAAGCCGTTGTCTTCGTGCCAATACATACCTAAGGATTTTGTGATTCAGATATTCGTGCGCGATACTCACAGCGCTAATGGGACGTTCGTCAACGGGAGACGTCTGAGCGCAGAGGGCCGCGATTCATACCCCTACGAGCTTAAGACCAACGATATTTTGGTACGCACGGCCATTCATCCCGGCAATCGCAGCATGACACGGCGTTACCTTGCAGGAATTCGGTACAGACATTAGTGGGCACTACGATACGATTGCACATCACAGGATTGTGTGTCGGATTGTGTGTGTCTTCACGCAGGTGGAGGTTGCGATGGTGGCCATGGCGGATTCAAGGCGACACCGTCGGGGGTATAGCGTCACCGGCAGTGTTTACGTTCCGAGGCAGTGAAAGGGTAAAAAGTGGCAGATGCGCCAATCTTAATTGATAAATTGAGACGAACTTAGTTCAACTTGTCAAGCGTGACGCTGACACTAAACAGACTGGATGCGCCCTTTGAATTACTTATGCACTTGTTCCCTGAGGAGGGGAGGTTTTGTTTGAGGACGATTAACCTATTGCCTCGTCAGAATGTCAATGACCGGATTGATGATATCTGACCTTGTCATCAAGTTCGCAGAGGGGTACCGCCACCGGCCTTCCCAAGTTCTTCGTCCCAGCGTGCCTGCATTTTTCTGCGTTCTACGGGATCATATGCGGCGCCGTTGCGAATCATCTTCCGTCCGACAAGCGCAAAGAGCTCTTCCCATTGGTCCTCCTCCATCTGCAAACACTCGTCGAGCTCCTCGATCTCTAGCACCTGGACCGGCGTGCCCTGATCATGGCACAGGACCAGGAACGCCTTGAGCAGCAAGAGCATCTCCTGGATAACATGCCCTTCGCGCTTCCACACGGCGGCGAACAAGTGGATAGATCGCACGCGCGGGTACAGCTGACGTACTGCGGGCTCAGATCGTTCGATCTGGAGCAGCGCACGAAGCACTGTCGAGGCGCCTACGTTGCACAGGAGGTACACCATTTCGAGAGCGGGGAGGCGCTGTAGCGCGGCCTTCCATGACGTTTCGGTGAGGTGCGTCGCGCCCCCCGTGTCGAGATGTGTGATACCCTCGCAGGGAAGTGCCTTCAAGACTTTCGCCATGATTTGGCGGAGCCCGTTCTCGTTAATCGGGTGAGAATTGAGCGAGAGGAGTCCGCCGGGCTCGAGAATGTTTGGTCGGGACGTTGTGCGGCGGATGGTGGTCAGGAAGTACCCGATGCCCACGCCATGCGAGCCGCTGGGGCACTCGAGTTGGAGGAGTTTAGGAATGGGGGCACCGGCGGCGCGAACGTGCTTGCGGATGGGGATTAGAAGTTGCCGCACATCTACACCAGAGCGAACGGGCGAAGGGTATAGCGCTACTTGGGTCGTTGAGGGGAAATTGAGATGGGCTAAAAGGGTTGCGCAGAGGTCGACGTGATCGCGAAGATGGATGTGGCTTAGATTAGCCACGTCGATGATCGGATAGTCCTTCTCTAATATTGGTGGGGGGATGATTTGGTCAAGTTTCAGAGTTTGCAACTGCGGGGATGATGCGAGCATGTTGAGCAGGTCGTCAAAGGTCGGTGGAGTAGAGGTCGTAGAATCGGAACACTGCGTGAGGGCCAGGCGTTCCAAGCCTCGCAGCGAGCGCCATGGAAGGGCGAAGAACTTCAGCGATAATTCGCGCAAACACGGCATTGCCCCATTGAACACGCTGTCTGCGATGGCGGCACCGTCCAAAATTTCCTCGCGCTGGGGATCCAGATATAAGCGCCGGAGAATGGGGAAGTTGTGCTGCGGAAGCCTGCTCGCAAAATCAAGGATGTGGGTTGCTTTTCCAGCGAGTTCGACGGAATAGAGGCGCTCGGAGTTCTGCAAGATGGCAAGGGTGTTGCTTGAATCGCAGGCATCGATCTTCACAGTGAGTGGAGCCACTCCAGATCTGTCGATCTGTCTCCACATGCGGAAGTGGTCTCTGTGGTTCCATCCCAATTCGATGAAAGCCCACAACGAATGAGCTGCCAGCGCAAGATCGTGCCAATGATGGCACACAAGCATGATCTTCGTCCATTTCAAATTGGAAAGGGTTTTTGATTCGACGGCGTATATGGTCAGGATGCGAGAAAGAAGCTCGTTTGGGAGGCTACAAATAGGAGCGAGTGAGTTTCGCTTCGCTTTGAGCATGGATATTTGCGTGTAATGCCAAGATATTGTGTTGTCCAGGGCAGCCATTTGAGCACGGGCACTGACATTGACCTGAAACTCGGTAATGGGCGGACTATGTAGCTCGCTAATTCAGAGTTACGCAGAGGTCGAATTGGGAACTGCTCCTACATGTCGGTCGTCGGGCTATCGTGCCCGGGTGCGGTGTGGGTCTCGGACGACATTGATTTTAAAGTGCGCGCGTTATCGTTCCAGAGTATAGAGAAGCTCTTAAGTAGTTGGCCAGCGGCGAGTGGGAACGGAGGAGACCAAGGATTGGCTTACGTGGCCATCGATCAATCGCATCAGTGGCGGTGCAGGCCTAGATCAATGGAAGGCTCGGTGCATTATTTTCTTATGTTAAATACAACACTTCAACTACTGAGATATAATGACAGCGTCGCAAATTTTCATCAAGACCTATTTATTTTTTATGCTTCACCCTAGTATCTAACTCTTACTACCTCTGTAGGGGTTTTCGCGAATTCAACCACGGCCAACACGACTACGTATATTCATGTACTCAAGTCAGGTTTTATTATGTCGCAACTTCTAGGCTGAAATGATATGTGATCAAAGCGCTTCGAGATACGTCTTAATTACCTTGTCGGGCTCGTCCCATTGTACCTGCGCGCCGAACTCGACGAAGGCGAAGGCAATGAAGATAGACGACATACAAAGTGGTTTGCGGCATCAACCAAGGAAAACCGGATGTCCCCACCCAACGCCGAGTTGTCCGCACGAATAGACAGTTGAGCGGTGAGGCAGAAGGAAATAGTTGCTTCACCGACAATTAGCGTCGTCTTCAGTCGCGGTGCAAGGGATTTGCACTCCGGGCCGTAGCACACGCGGCGGTAGACGTCGTTAGCCTGTTCCATGCTCATAAACATCCCGGGAAGTTCTGAGATGGACTCGTCAGCGATCTCGGCGACTTCGGATGAAGACATGGAATAGAAAGAGGGGTGACACCGCAAGCTGGGGACGATGTATTCGATGGCATCGACCCCGTTGGCGGAGAGATCGCCGTGGTCGAAGTATGCACTCAGCCATTGAGTGGCGAGGCGGGGGTGCATTTTCGCGGGCACGGAGGCTTCCATATAAGGAGACCAGGTCAATGGAGCTGCGGGGAGACCGAATATGACTGATGGCGGTTCTGAATCGAAATTATCAAACAATCAACTGATGTACAATGGTATTTTGAAATGTGTTTACCGTGCATGATATGTGCCCGAAGGTACAGTTTGAACTTGTCCTGACTTGACGGGGGGAGTTTAGTACCGAGGCTGTTGAGGGCAGCGGCGGTGACCAGGTTACCGGCAGACCAGCCCAGTAGCGCTACCCCGCCCGATTTACCATCGGGAGATATGGGCGGGAGATCATATTTCTGGACGAAAGTCTCGACGAAGGTGGCGAATTCGATCCCGCGAGCGTCGATGAAATGGGCCTTCTCAGTCTCAGACCCAGTACAGAGAGTAACGCTCTCAGCCTCGGTGTATGGGGTGGAACCGATGTATGGGCGGCGGTTTACTGGCGACAAAGCGGATGTTGTTGGCGCGCGCCAACGCTTGGACTTTTTTGAATATGACTGGAGTGAAATTATATAGCAGTTGGATGGATATAAGGAAATCACGCACGGCCGTTGCAGGCTATTCCATGCACCGCAAAGACAGTGATGTAGTCTTTGTTTTCTGGGGGGCCACTGTCCGTGAAACTTAGCACGGTCCCATTGGAGTCGATTGCGAGAGTTTCGAACGATATAGATGAGTGTTACGCTGGCTGGTCGGGAGAAGGAGGTGTTTTTACTGTGCTTTTAGGTGTATCGCTCATACAGCAGTTATCCTCCGGCACTTGATCTCCGTGGGCGGGTTTGACTGAGTGGCGGGTATCCAGAAAACTTATGGGACTTCATCCTGCGGCCGTCGTTTCGACGAGGGTCACACGGGTATGACCGTCCCGTTCCGCCCGGTTGACTGCCATGGCCGGCACTAAGGGGTCGGGTCCCACAGCGCTGAAAAAACAAAGGATTTGGGGTGTTGTTCTGGGCTGAAATGATTCATCATCTGGTCGTTAGTCAGCATTGTCTTCCTCGGTGAGCGGATAGTTACAATAAACCTATGGAAAATAACTCCCTCCGCGCACAATCAGGGACGCACAAAATGCCGAGTGATTTAGATTGTCATACTAGGAGCCAAAGCAAGCAGCTATAGTAAAGCTCGGACGCGCATTTCATGAGGAGTCCGTGAGTCCGTAGTTTCAGGAGATAGACTTGTGGTGGTTTTTGGTGGTTGAGCCCGTAGTTATGTAGTCCTAGAATAGAGTATCGCCTCGTCCAGATTTGATGGAGGAATCTTCATCCCTGTCCGAGTCACGGGGGTGCGGAGTATTGCCTGCGAGGAGGTTTAAGTACGAAGATCTCGGATACCATTTTGTTTGGGCCAGGAGCGGTCTGGGTCAGGGCTGAAGCACTTAAGTTCCTTCACCTTTCCTCCGACCTTTCCTTTCCTCAGGCTTCCTGTTGAATGCAAAGGTACGTATCTTGAGCTCTGATGTGTGCGAAGGCACCACATAAAATACTGAGGAGAGTTATCGAGCCTTTTTGTAGTTCGTTGTGGAGAGATTCTCAGCCCCAAGATCAGTCAGAAGAAAAGGAAGAGAATCACGTGTCGTGATCGGGAAGTGGCTGACAAATCTTCACTCCTTTTTGGCGACACAAGCATGCCTGTCCAGAGACTGGGCCCCGAGCTGCTTCAATGCAATCGATGTACTCAACGCCTCAGGCCTCAGCCCCCCATGCGGCCTTGTCAGCTGGGCACGTTTCGCTGGCTCACATCTCCGCGCTCGTCCTTTTCCAGCGGCATGACATTCTCTCCAGGGTTTCAACGTTCAGCTTCCATCCGATCTTCTCCGGAAACGTACTAGTCGCCCTTTCGATCCCACCCACCTTCCGAATCCACGTTAGCTTCGCGCCCGATACTGATCCGGATTGAGGATCATCCCCCTACCTGTAGCAATATCAGCTCACATCACTTCCTCCTTTAACTGTCCAACGTATCGTGGCTTACTGGGGAGTCCCAGGGACGACCTCATTACCTTCCGGAAACCGTTCGCCCTTGTTCCTTTCCCACTCTATTGTGGAAGCTACAATTGAAATTGGATCTTGTTGCTTCCCACTGGGACTCCATCGATAACTCCGGATCCCATCTATCCGCCCTCGTTCCTACATTATATCCTGGATGACAAATGACTGCCTGCGTCAGACCATCTATCTGTGCATCCGTCTCCCACGAGTATCTGATAGAAGGAAATCTAGATGGAGTGGCGCGTATGTTATACTTACACTTGGAGATATCTAGGCTGACTTCCAACGTTTCGAATCGACTTATTTCTCTAAAGGACAAGGAACGTGGGCCATGAATTACTTATTATCTATTTCCCTCCTCTGAACAACCACCTCCAAGCATCAATGATATATACGGTTGACGGCCCGCGGAAAATCCTCCCAACTTCCAAGTATATGGTTGGTACACGGCAAGAATGCCTAGCAAATTACCAAATGGGGAGTCTTCCAACCACGCGCAGACGCCTGGCCACCATGGTTCTGGCAGACAAGCGAACAATCAACAAGCGGACCCTCCAACCTGACAGATTCCCGCCTGCAATGATGGGCCATGAAGTGAGATGGGACGCCGGAGTCATAATGCGGTCTCGTGCTGGTACTTCAGCTCCGCCGATCTTCTGAGTCGTCCACGGATCCAGTAGTTGGTTTAAGCTACACATCATCCAGGCCCATTTATGTGTTGAGTTGATGGCTTCTCGCATTCATACCATCACTGCACGCTCATATGTCAGTTGCCAGTCGGGACATGATGAGCGCGAGCCGGTTCATCTGCCAAACACAGTCGATACGTCTACATAGGCCCCGTGGTTTCCAGGCGTGGGTCAGCTCTCTGATGAACAGTCATGAAGCGGAACAGACGGTGATTGCGGGCCGGTACAAGCGCCCACGCAATCGATTCAGTCCTGCACCGCCGTCATTCTATGAATCCCCCTACCTTTGTCCCGTTGGTGACCAAGCTCCCAGACGACCTCAATGTCGAGTCCACCGCCAGGCAGTGGTTCTCTCGATTCAAAGACGGGATCGAATCCTCCGATCTTGACGCAATCATGTCCCTCTTTCTCCCCGATGCACACTGGCGAGACTTGCTTGTGTTAACCTGGGATATTCGGACATTCACTCCCGCAACCAAGATCCGCGTCTTTCTGAGTGATCGACTCGCACAAACCGGGATGATTCGTCTCGAGCTTAAAGCGCCGATTGCATTGCAGCGCCCGTATCCGGACGTTGCTTGGATCCTTGCAGTGTTTGAATTCGAGACGAATGTTGGGAAGGGAACCGGTGTCTTCAGACTTGTTCCCACAGGCACTGGTGATTGGCGCGCCTGCACAATGTTTACGACCTTGGACGCGCTCAATGACCACCCGGAGAAGATCGGGATACATCGTTCCGTGGATATGCAGCACGGCGCTACCTGGACGCAGTCTCGCCAGACAGAGCTGAAGTTTGACTCTTGTGATCCCGAGGTCATCATTGTTGGCTCGGGACATAGTGGCCTTGAATTAGCAGCCCGCCTGAAATATCTCGGTGTTTCAACGCTGGTGATCGAGAAGAACCAACATATCGGCGACAATTGGCGCAAGCGCTACGGCGCATTATGCCTTCACTGGCCCATATGTATGTCTCGATTATTACCTCTCATGTGTTGAACTCAATATTACTTAGGGTTTGATCATATGGCGTATCTCCCGTAAGCCATGTTCATCTCGCCGTAAATTATATAGCGCTGATCAGATGCCAGATTCCCTCCAACATGGCCGAAGTATACACCCTCGCATAAGGTTGTTGGAATAAAATCGGATCCTTATTCAGAGTCTAACGACCGAGAACGCTTCCAGATGGCAGATTGGCTTGATTTCTATGCCAAGTGTCTCGAAATCAATGTCTGGACATCCACGACTGTGACGGACGCAAAAGAGGACCTCGATTCTGGCAAGTGGAGTGTCACGGTGAACCAGGCAAACGGAACGAAACGCACCCTCTCCGTTGACCATCTGGGTACGTTCTATTTGAATCGTGATATCGATCTCAACGTCTTGTAGTTTTCGCAACGGGGACGGGCGATGGATCAGCACATATTCCAGCAATTCCAGAAATGGTTCATCCTAATTCTCTACATGCTACACATTTTTTTGACACAGCGTATGTAGGAGAGCTTCAAGGGTAAAAGCTTGCACGCTACACAATTCAAGTCCGGGTCGGACTTCCACGGGCAGAAAGTTATCGTTGTTGGGTCGGCAACATCAGGTGATTTTTGTTCTTTTGCCCCTTCGGATATGCTGAAGAAGCCCAGCGCACGACGTCGCTGCGGATCTGGCGAATCATGACATAGGTAATCCACCGATATTCCAATTTGCGTTTTACTCACCTCACTGCCGCCAATATGCAGACGTCACCATGTTCCAACGAAGCTCGAACTTCGTTATGGACTTGGACAAAAACTGGAATCTAGTCGGTGAAGGTAGGTCAATGCCAACCGAGCAGAAATGATGATGGTCGACGGCCTCGACAGCGTTATATTCTGAATCCGCCCCCGTCCCCAATGAGCTCGCGGACAAGTTATTCGCGTCGATGCCGCAGCTCGTCCTTGAGAATGGACTGGCCCAACGCCAGACAGAAGCCATCATGAAATCTGACAAGTCAGTGATCCTAGACTCAGTGGCGCATGTTCTGTGCTGAGTCGATTTCAGGGATCTCTTAGAGGGTCTACAGCGTGTCGGCTTCAAATTGAACAAAGGACTTAAGGATGCAGGATTCCTCTTAGGCTTGAAGAGTAGGGGCGGCGGCCATTACTTCAGTGAGTTCTACGCAACCGTTGGTGTCCTGAGATACTAACTCCTCTGTAGACGTCGGAGCCAGCGATCTCATTATTTCGGGCAAGATCAAGTTGAAAAACTCCAGCCCGATTCGCAAGTTCTCTCCCGACGGATTGGAGTTTGAAGACGGATCCATCCTTCCTGCGGACGCCGTTATATTCGCCACGGGGTATGTTGCTATATTCTGGTTCTGACATGCTCATCAGCCCATACGTCATTCAGTGCTGGGAATCTTTCGGATCCCATTCGTTCGATCTGCGGCAAGGAAATAGCAGAGAAATGTGCACCGATCTGGGGCTTGGACAACGAGGGCGAGATCAACGGCTGCTGGAGGCATATTGGGGTTAAGAATCTGTGGTATATGACAGGTGGGTTCAGCCTTACGCTACATTCTCAGTCCTGATGTCGTTTTGCATTAATTTAGGCAGCTTCCAAATGGTTCGATTCCACTCCAAGCTCGTCGCCCTCCGTACGTGGTACTTTTGTATATATGTCGACACCGTTGAACCACTGCTTCAGAGATCAAGGCCATACAAGCCGGAGTATTCACTACCCGATATCCACGGACGTAATTCAGCTCGGTGTTGGGAGACCTGGGAGCGCGTGATGAGATGTGTATTAATTCGTTTTTGTACTAGTATTAAGACCCAAGGTTGTTAGCATTTCAACGCTGATAGCCAGAGGCGTGATACAATAAACCGACGCATGGGAAATGGTACATTCCGAATATCACTGTGAAGACATATGTGTTACGAACCCCTGGCGTTACGCCGACGCGTCAATCTGATATTGCAACAGGCAGGTCTCTCCCATGTCGAAATCCAGGACATATTCGTCTGTGGTTCGGATTAAAACACGACTGCGAGGGCCCATCGCCGAGCGCACACTTTTGAGGATTCGCAGAGCCGACAAGTCCGGCCAGCTGTGAAGGATATTAGCAGAAGCTGTCGTCGGCTCGAAGACTGCGCTTCAGATTGACACCCGTACCTAGCTGAGATTGGGTTAGTTGGACAATCGAAGGAGACCAGCCGACCCACAAAATAAATATCCTGATCTTTGACTAACGATAGGTTCGAGGAAATTCCCCTCGACAAATTGAACTCGTCCTTCAGCAACGGCTTCGGGTATCCCTTGTTCCAGAACTCCTTGGCTTGAGCGATGGGTCCCGGGAGGTCCAGCAAATATGACGGTATTTATCATCAAAAAATATTTAGTAATGTGAGTTGAACATTTCTTGTGGTGCATGCACATTTCAGGTCGAATTTACTTCCATTTGTGGTGCATCAATATTTCAAATCCAACATTTGCTTCCATTTGAGGTATGTGAATAAAACTGCACAGTGAGATTCACAATGCACAGAGATGAGATCATATGCAGTATCTGCGACGTGTGCTGTACGTACGGCATGAGCTATGCGTGGTCTGCAAATGCCCGATCAAGTATCCCATCATGGCATCATCAGGCATCATCCTCCGCATCCAACCTCCATCGCCATTTCCGCCTTTTAATTTTGTTCGAGTGGCGGGATGTACGCGGATTGACGTTGTCTTCGTCGGGATGGCGTCACTAATGTGGGGCGGATTTTGGATGAGCATTTTCATCTTACGAGTATGGCGGACGAGTTGCGCACGAACTTGGGCATCGTTGGCCCTGCAGTAGGATGTATGACGCATGTACTCGTGACGCCCGCGTTCAACAAGTGAGGTACGAGCTGCGTATGTTGAAGCATCTGTCTAGGAGAGACTAATGCCCGCGGGTGTGTGCGCCGTTGAGTTCCCGCATCGCGTCTCGGCACGGTCCTCCTGCAACGGACTCCGGCAATCGGGAGGATTTCCTTGCGAGATTCCTGCTTGCGGCTTAGGTCGTTCCGGTCTCCTATCGCGTGTCTCTCCCAGGCGATGAGAACGAGTCGCGGTGTCGATGCTGCTGGGAGCGCTCCGTAGGACGGATGTCTTGCATCAACCGGCGGCTCTTGGACTAGGATTGAACTGACCAAGGCACCCAGGTGTGGTCTGCTTTCTTGAAATCAACCAGGACGTATAAGGCCTGCCAGTCTTTATTCTAGATACATACCGTTTCAGAGTAGATGAAGAAAGGCCTGGTGGTGTAGTGGGTACACATCCTCTCAAAATTGCTCTTGGAGAGAGATCTCGGAGGAATTTCCCCGTTCGATTCGGGGCCAGGCCATAGATTTGGATTGATGTTGTTCTTTTCTTTTCCTGGATACTGCACAACATGCTTCCTAGACAAAGTTCAAATGTTTTGAGCATCAACAAACCTCGCCATTTTTCCGGGTTAATTCCGAGTCGTTACTTTTAGCACACCATTGGCATGATCAGGAACCACATCTTACTTCTTCGAACGACACACCCATCACGGCCCGGTGGTGTAGCGGTTACCCTCTTGAAATCGGTGTTTACTAAACAATTTCTGAGGAAGAGCCCTGTTTGAATCAGGGCCGGGCCATTCATGTGGAGAATGGTTTTTCTTTTTTTGTTTAATAGTAAGCTTGTTTACACATCCTTTCCAAGCACGCAGAACCACTTTTCCCAGAGAATCTTCAGATGGTTTTGAGCATCGATGGCGGTGCCGCGATACTGCATACTTCCTGGTCCATGCTCACATCCTCATTTTGCGGAGTAATTCCGAGTTTAGCACACCACAACCCCCGTGTTATCTCCCGAATCAAAACTCCATCATGGTCCGGTGGTGTAGCCGTTACATGTCCTTTCAAATTTGCAGTTGTAGCACTGAGTTTCTGAGGCAGTCCCCTGTTCGAATCAGGCTTAGATAAATTTTTATGTTCTTCTCAAAGCTTATTTTTAATTCGCGCCTATAAACGATGGGTTTCTCACCTTGCAGCTGGATCTGGACTGTTTCTGGACTGGTTGTTAACCTACTGAATGAGGTGCTTATCAAGGCCTGGTGGTGTAGTGGTTACATATCCTCTTAAAATGTGTTGTAGGTGAACGTGTTCTGAGGAAGAGCTCTGTTCAATTCGGGGTCAGGCCATGGCCAATAGGTCTCCAGTTTTTTCATCTTTTGGAGCGGATTCGACATCTGGCAATGATGTCATTCATTCAGCGTTGAACCTGCTCCTTGGTGCCCATCTAGCGGAAGCAATCTGGCTCGTCATTAGGTCGTCAACTTTTATTTTCTTCGCCGACACTAGTTCTAGGGTTCGAACCCGAGGCAGGGCATTCATTTATTTTTTCTTGGAAAAAAAAGAATAGTAACCCCTCGGAGCTCGAATCTCCGTCCCGGACGGTGAAGTCGGGGGTGGTGTGGACCCGAGATTACACGCAGGCTCGTCGTCGTACACGCCGGAAGGGGATGGGTAGCTTAGCAATCCTTGTTGGCTGAGTGAATTGCGCCAACCAGTAACGTGTGTTTGGCGGTGTGGTGTCGATATTTTGGCGTGGTGCGTGCAGAGGCCGTCTCCTTCGCTTCCTCGCCACAGCGGCGATGCTGCTCTGACCAACCCAATCCTCCTACTGGACCTACAAGTCCCCAGAATCATACGCCCACACCCCGACAAGCGCCCACAACCACCACCCAGCATGCCCCGCGCACCCAGTGTCCCGCTCCCGCCCCCCGAATCCTCCACCTACGACAAGCAGCCCGGGCCCACCCGCCAGGACCTCCTCGCCGCAAAATCCTCCTCCTCCAGCTGCCACCCTCGTCCCCGCACCCGCACCCGCACCCCTACCCGCAAAGCGCGTTGCATCCGCATCAGCCCCAAACACCCCCGCCATCCCCTCGCGCGCGCCCTCCCGCGCAGCCAGCGTCGCCTCCGAGTCCTCGCACACCTCGCACAAGTTCACCCTCAAAGACCTCCTCGCCTCGGGCCCCAAGCTCTCCCGCCGCTCCTCCGCGCGCTCCGCCTCCTCCCGCGACGAGTCCGGCTCCGAGGCCTCGCACTCCGCGCCAAAGTCCACAAAGTCCGCCAAATCAAAGTCTGCAAAGTCCGACTCGGGCGCGTCGCTCACGCGCAAGTACGGCGTGTGCCAGAAGGCCGCGATCGGCAAGGGCGCGACGAGCGTCGTGCGCCTCGCGCACAAGTGGGACCGGAGCGACGGCGAGAAGCTCTACGCGGTCAAGGAGTTTCGCAAACGCCGCCGCACGGAGACGGAGAAGGAGTACGTGAAGAAGCTAACGGCGGAGTTCTGCATCAGCTCGACCCTGCACCACGTCAATATCGTCGAGACGGTCGATCTGGTGCAAGACGAGCAGGGGCGGTGGTGTGAGGTTATGGAAGTGAGTGATCCCCATCTTTTTATTTTTATATGGGCTTGGTTTTTGCGCGGCGTTGCTTGGGAGGCTGCGACTTGGCGCTTGGCGGGGTCTGTGACGCTGTTGCGAGATTTCCGCCGTCTGCCTGCGCTGCCTTCTCTGCGGTGTCATTACCGCCCCGCCCCCGCAGCACCCCCGGCCGAGCCCGCCCGCTGTCGATGACATACCCGCCGCATTGGGATCCGTCTCGTCGTCGATGCGTCAGCCGGGATCCGGACCCGTGTCTCGCGCGTCTGGCGCCTCCGTGTGGCTTGGATCTCGTCGATTCATTGTGCATGGCAGTCACGGAACACGCAGCACGCATGCGGATGTGCCCTTCGTCTCGCATGCGGATGTGCATCCTTCATCTCGCTACGGATGTACCTCACTCGTCGTGCATGACGGAGCACGCAGCACGCAGGACGCAGCGCGGAGTGGGGCCGGATCTCGCTCGCTCGGTCCTCGCTCGTTCCTCCGCTAGTCTCGTCTCGTATCGTCTCGGCCGGGAGATCCCGGGTGGCAGATGTCCCTCGAGGATGGGGCCTGCATGCTCTTGCTTCGCGCATATTACAGCATGTAGCATGCCGGGGTCTGGGCGGAGCGTGCATTGCGTCTTGCTTCGCGCATCCTGCATCTTGCTGCATGTGGTGTGTAGTGTGTAGTGCGTAGGGTGCCCGGGGTCTGGGTCTGGGCGTAGGCGTAGAGCCGACCGTCCGAGGATGGGTGTGGAGGGCGCGGATGCCTGCGAGTGCGAAGACGTGAATACGTTTTACGTCTTTCCCGCGGGTGTGGACCTCGCCGAGGCTTCGCGCGGGGTTTGGGGGATCCCGAGGGATTTCCGGGGGTGTAGGGCGGGCGTTCGTTGTGTCGTGCATGCGTCTGCGTCGGTGCCCGCCACGGGTCCGCTACTCGGCTTGACGTCCGTTGCGCCCGCCCTCTCCCTCCCTTTCCCGGCTGGCAGCCGTCCCCGCGCAGTCCCTCGGATGAAGCCGTCTTGCTCTTGCTTCGCACATCCTGCAGTAATGTGTAGGGCCCGGTGTGGGCGTACATGACATGCGGAGGGTGTCCCCGGCATGCGCGCGGGGCGTCGAGGATCCGCGGGGCTACGGGCGTCGGCGCCCGCCATCTTTCTTTCCTCCCTTTCTCACTCTCTGTCAAACTCTTTCCCGTGTGCCGCGTGCTGACTCCTTCGTTGCAGTTCTGCCCCGGCGGTGACCTGTATGCCGCGATCAAGCGCGGGGGGATGTCGCCGAGCGAGGTGGGTTGTTCTTCTTTACATGGGTTATGCCTCCTCCCTTATCGCCCGGCTTGTTATGTGTCCCTTACACCTTATCCTCCATCCCTTCCCCTCGCATCGTTCTCCCACTCCCATCTCCCTCGTGCTCGCCAACTTCCCTCCCCCTTCATCCTGACGGCTTGCCCCACCTCCATCTTCTCTTCTTCGCGTACACTTCATCCTATCGACCCGCTGCTTCCCCTCCCCATCCCTCCCTCATCTTAACCCCTTGCTAACACTCATTATTCCCCAGGTCGAATGCTGCTTCAAGCAGATCCTCGCGGGCGTGGGCTACCTGCACTCGCAGGGTGTCGCGCACCGCGACATCAAGCCGGAGAATTTGTTCTTTGATACGGGGGGGCATTTGAAGGTGTGTTTCTTTGAGTTTTTTCTATCTGCACTTCCGCGCCGCTCTCCGGCCATCCCGGCTCGGCTCGGGTCGTCTTCATCCGCACGCCGCCTTTCCCTCCCGCTTCTCTTCATCTTCACTTTCATTCCGCGCCATCCCTCCCCGACCCTTCTCTTCCCACCCCCTCCCACCCTCCCCCTACCCTGCCCCATTCCCCGCTCCGGCTCATCTTCATCATCATGCCCCCAGCCCCGGCTCCCTTTATCGTCATTTTCATCGTTCATTCACCGTACTCACTCTTCCCCCGCAGATCGGCGACTACGGCGCCTCGACCGTCTACCGCCTCCCCTGGGAGGCGACGATCCACATGTCGACGGGCCTCTGCGGGAGCGAACCCTACATCGCGCCGGAGCAGTTTTTGGGGAAGCGTGAGTCGCTTTAAAAAAAATTGGTCTGGGTGGGGGCTCATAATCCATAATCCTTGCTCAACTACAGCCTACGACGCACGGCTGGTCGACATCTGGGCGTGCGGGATCGTGTACTACTGCCTGCACTTTCAGGAGCTGCCGTGGCGCGCGGCGCAGCCGTCGGACCAGCTCTACGCCGCGTACGCTACGGCCGCCGCCGCCACGCCCCCGCCGCCGCTTGTCGCCGCGCCCCCGCCTCCCCCGCCCTCCGCCAACCCCTCCACCGCGTCCCTAAATCCGAGTCCCGCGGGCAGCACGATAGCGCCGAGCGAGCGCGAGGGGCGCAACGCGCCGCCGCTGGCGTTCCCGCCGACGATCAGCAACCTGTCGCCGCGCGCGTGCCGGCCGCTCATCCGGCGGATGCTCGAGCCGGACCCGCGCGCGCGCGCGAGCATCGAGGAGGTGCTCGGGTGTGCGTGGATGCAGGGCGTGGAGGTGTGTTGGGAGGTGGGGGAGCTGGCGAAGCATGTGCATGTTAATGCGCGGGCGATGGCGGGGGAGCGGTAGGCGGTAGGCTGCGTGAGTCCTGCGCCTGTGTTGTGTGGAGGATGTGGAGGGCAGGGGAGGGAGTTTCTTGGTGCGGCGCTGATACAGTTGTCGATCTGATACACTCGTCGATACTATACGGCTTTCGATCGCTGTTCTGTTTTCTGAGTCCTCGCTCCGTCTGTCGATCGTTTTTTTTCTCTCCAGCGTACACACATACATATAAATTTGGCTAGCTAGTTCGTGGATAAGGATAGATGCGTTTGTTGTAATGAATAGTGAATAGTGAATAGTGAAGTCGAGACTAGAGAGTAATATTTCGAGGAGGCGATGAGTGGGTATTAATAGATGCGTGGCTGTGTCGCCCGAAATATGACGCCGGCCAATTGCCGGCCTTCTTGTTTCTGCTTCATTTTTGGTTTTTTGATATCGGGCGCTTCGTGGATGTCGATCAAGGACCCGGGCTGTGAGGATCTGCCAGACGCTTGACGACGAGAAGATTTTCGTATATGCAGCTCATCGCATCGCCCGTGTACTGGGATTCTGCCAGCGATCTTCAAGCGAAGCTTTGGGCGCTAGAGGGCGCTGACAGGCTACTCCGGCTCGGGTGCGACTGGCTGGAATTCTGGAACGCGGATATGGTATGAGACAAGAGGAGACAAGACCAAGGAGACAAGAGGCTTTGCGAGACAAGACAAGAGGAGACGCGGACCAGACGCTTGGGCCAACTCGGACTAGGAGGCGATGCGGTGTTCGAAACGAAACGCGAAGTTCTCCTATCGGTCTCTGCGGCTGGGCCTCCTGCGCACAGCTGCCACAATTAGCGTTGTATTGTGAGCCTAATACGCTGCTCTGTGCATTCTGCATTCTCCGAGCCCCGCGAACTGCTCCCGGCTGTGGGCGCCTCGCCGGCGGCCCCGCAGATGTAGGGGGCATCCCTTTTTGTTTCATTGACCGGAACTGTGGGAGGAATCCGACATCACCGAGGCGCACGCGACGCGAATAGTGCTCTTAAAAGGCGGCCCTAGCGCCTCTGTTTTTCAGTTCATCTTTACTTTCTCCCCTCCATCACCTCCGCTTTCTCTCCCTCCCCTCACCTCCGCACTTTTTATTCTCCTTGAACTTGCAATGACGCTTACTCGTAGCGCACTTGCTCTTGTGTTTGCTTTGTTGCCTGCGGCGCTCGCGCAGTCCACCGTCACCGTGAATGTAGGCCCGACGGGCGCGTTCCTGTATGACCCGCCGTCGGTCACCGCCAGCGCGGGTGACTCGATCGAATTTGTCTTGTGCGTTTTTTCTTCTCTTTTCTTGGATAGGTCCGAGATGCTGACGGGTGTGGAATAGCAACCCCAAGAACCACACGGTAACACAGTCGTCCTTCGACGCGCCTTGTGTTCCCCTCGCTGGCGGCGCCACGTCCGGGTTGTAAGTCTCCATAAAAATCTATGGTAGCTCCGTCTGACTGAGTGGCCTGTTAGCCGTTTCGTCGGCAACGCCTCCGCGCTCCTCGACACCTGGACGTTCGTCGTCGCCAAATCCGACACGCCCTTCTGGTTCCACTGTGAGCAGACTGGCCACTGTGGCAAAGGTGCGTTCACACAAACTGGAGATTGCGGTTAGCTGACACGAGGATGAAGGGATGGTGTTCGCGATCAACGCGCCCGCGGACCCCGACCCGCACTCCTTCGACGCGTTCCAAAAACTCGCAATGCAGCTGAATGGCACCGGGACCGCGACGACGCCTGCTGCGTCCGCCACGACCGACGCCTCCTTCACCACACCGCCCGACCAGTCGTGGGCCTCCGCCACGGCGACGGTCACACACGACGCCTCGACCTGGACGACGGTGTACAGCAGCTACGTCGGCACGCCCGCGCCCACCTTCGCCCCCGCACCCGTCGACCACAAGGTCCTCGTCGGCGCGGATGGTCTCAACTACACGCCGTCGAACATCTCCGCCGCCATTGGCGACACCGTCACCTTTGAGTTCCACCCCAAAAACCACACCGTCACGCAGTCGAGCTTCCTGCAGCCGTGCAAGCCTCTCGCGGAGACGTCCACCACCGGCCAGGTCGGCTTCAAGTCTGGCTTGTCAGTCTTCTCTATATTATATCCCTCACAGACAGCTGACGCCCGCACAGCAAGTTCGTGAACACCACCGACACTGTCTTCCCCACCTTCCAGATCACCATCAACGACGTGCGTCCTCTTCTCCCTTTCCTTTCCGCTTGCTGATGCTGGAACTCTCTGCAGACCGCGCCGATCTGGGGGTACTGTGGCCAGCAGGGCCCACCCGTGCACTGCACATCCGGCATGGTCTTCTCCATCAACGCCGTCGAATCGGGCCCGAACAACTTCGCCGCGTTCAAGCAGATCGCCATGCGTGGCCCGGCGGGCGCAGTCGCGGGCTCGGGGTCGGCGACGACCTCCGCGCCGGCGACGACGCAGAGCAAGCCCAGCGGCGCGCTCGTGGGCGCACCGATGAACTTCGCGGCCGTGGTTGTGCTCGGCGCGGTGGCGGTCGTCTCGGCGCTGCTGTGAGCGGGCGGCATCCTTACGTCCAGGTTAGCCGGCGTCTTCGTGTCCGCGTTGCTAGCGGCGTCCTTCGACCCTGAGCGGCCATCTTGTGTTTTTATTCCTATTCTACATTCTTCGACTGCTTATTTTACGTATCTTACGACGGACTTTCCATCAATGGCCTAGCGGCAACGGCTCTGTACATTCCTTCCCTAGCCGGCCAACTTAGCAGCCTATTTTGTAATGTGTTAATTTTGACGTTCGTTCTCGGCTCTAGTTCAAAAACGGCACGAATTCATTTCCGGGAAAAGATGGTGAACGGGAAAAGAAAGAGAAAAAGAAATCCAAGAGTCCCACGGCCTGGCCCTGAATCGAACAGGGAAACTGCCTCATGAAAAATCTTGAAGGAGTACAAAGAGAGCATGTGTTACCACTACACCACCAGGTCCTCTCTCCTCCCCAGATTCAACCCAATTGCTACAGATGAGCGTTTCTGCCGATTTTCAAGTAAAATGTGGCTGAGAAAAATGTTCTTCCGACGCGCCATGGCCTAGCCCCGAATCGAACAGGGAACTTCCTCATAATAGAACTCACTTAAGCACTGATGGAGAATGTGTAGCCGTTACACTACCAGGTCTTTCCTCTTTTTGGGCCCAATGCCAAATACTAGAAGGCTGGGAAAGAGCTTTCAACCACATGAACACAACCAGACCCCACAGCGGAACTAGCGGGCAATTTCTTCTGGCGCGAATTGAACACATCGTGGAAGAGCATGTAAGAACTGGCCGGCGAGGCAGTTTTCAGCGGTTGAACTCGGTTGGATTCATCCCGTTCTCGGCGGTCAAGTAAGTATTGAAAAAGTATCCTTCGAATTCTAGACAGAGGACGAATGCTGTATCCTAACTGAACATATTTCACACGCTTCTACACTCCTGCGTCGATATGGATTCATCTTCGTGAAGTGTGAAAGAAAAATCTTAGAATCGATGTGATACCACGCGACTCGGAGTTCAGGTTCAAGAGATAATCATAACAAGAGAGGTCTACGAATTTAAAAGCGATGACAGGATTAGGAACAAATGAAGGATTACAAAGGCAGAGGCGGGGCCGAGGTTATTATGAAGGAAAGACTTCAACAGTTTCGTCGGGACCACTGATGTACGTCAAGTCTCAAGATGTAGTTCATCCGCGCAGCTAAAAGAATAGTAATCTAAGAATTCGGTATCACGCCGAATTATCCTCTTGGTAGATTTCGCGCGCGATTGAGGTGAGGGCAGAGAAGAAAATTCAAAGCACGCCGGGCGCTTCCGAAAGATTAAGGAAGCGGCGACCTCGGCTACGCCTCAGTTCAACGTTAACGTTAACGTTAACCCCAGTGAGAAGTCTCTTGAACAGGAATGAACCAAAATCTAGGTGTGTCCGGATTTTTTAAATAGAGTTCACCCGAGCTCGCCTGGGCTCGACGTGCTTCCAAAACTGAGAAGAATTTTGTTCAAAATGGTTTTAAAAATTGAACAAATCTGAAGCCCAGCGAGCCGGAACGAAGATGACACGCGCGGGACAGGGGCTCGTTTCAAAAATCCGGACATACCTAGATTTCATTCGATTCCTTTCAAGAGACTTTTCACTGGCGTTCAACCCTCACGCGGTGCTCTACAGATATTTACCTACTCGCCGTGAAGCTTTTGTGTGCACCTAGAAAAACTAATGACGGCAATCCAACAAAACTTGCGGAACCTTCGCGGAATAGTACAAGAGCGCGCCCCGGCACTTCGCCGCGTCGACTGCCGTCGGTGACATCCGTGCGGAGTTTAAAGACTTCAGACAGACGTTATTTTTGCGTTATTTTATAAAAGAATTAGAAATAAAGAGTTAGATGGGACTCAAACAAGGCTCGAATTTAAAGCTGCACGAAGCCCGGATCTCTGGGAATTGGACCCACTCTCTGAGCCCACATTGTAGCATAGTGTCAGTACTGGTAGGTAGGTAGGCAGTATTACACGGCGTGGTCCCGCTTAGGAACGAGCGTTAGACCGTCACTTAGATTCCGACCCCGGACATCGCTTGACTGACACGAGTGATGAATCACTGATAGGATGATCGCCGAGCATTCCAGTTCTGTCAATAACGACCATGTCAAGCCAGACGAGACGGGTCCGCGCGTCGTTGAGATGGGTACGTCGGTCTGTCTTAGCTGCCTAGGAGAACGTGCACTCAAAGTAGCCCAGTCGACGATCCCAGCGAGGAAGCCGCCGCCGCGAAGCTTTGGGCGGTGTATGTCTCGGAGGCCGATAAATACGACAAGACCCTCGTCGAGAGCTGGAAGAGTGACATGGAAGGAATTCTAATATTTGTGCGTGCACTCCGCTGCAAAATCACGATAAAAGGCTGATGAATCCAAGGCGGGTCTTTTCTCCGCCAGTCTTACAGCATTCATCGTCGAGAGCTACAAGACTCTTGTGCGAGACCCTGGCGATTCCACAGTGCAGCTCCTCACACAAATATCTCAGCAATTGGCTGCTGCTGCCAATGGAGCACGTTTGTTGCACAGGCACCGCCTCCCTTCAGCCCACCGGCTACATCGCTGGTCTGCAATGCGTTGTGGTTCATCAGCCTCGGTCTGAGCTTGACCTGCGCCCTCATCGCGACTCTCCTTGAACAGTGGGCTCGTGATTTCCTGCACAAAGCAGACATGCACTCAGCCCCGGTCATCCGCGCACGCATCTTCTCTTACCTCTACTACGGGCTCAAACGATGTAAAATGCACACCGTCGTGGATGTCATCCCGCTCCTCCTCCATGCATCACTCCTGTTCTTCTTCGCCGGACTCGTCGCCTTCCTCATACCAATCAACGTCGGCATCGCTGTGGTAGCCGCGGCGCTTTTGGCCATTGTTGTAGCCATATATTCTCTCCTCACCTTGCTCCCGTTGTGATATCTGGACTGCCCGTACCGCACTCCTCTCTCCGGTGCATTTTGGCGTCTCTCGAGAAGGCCGATTTCGCTGTGGCGCAGCCGTCGAGCATCGCAGCGTTCACCCCAGACATCTGAGTCGTCCTCGATGGAAACCATGGTGCAAACCATGTCCCATCACGCCATGAAACCTTCATCCGAACGCAAAGAACGCGATCTGCGAGCACTTGGCTGGACTATCAAGTCTTTGGCCGATGACACCGAGCTTGAGTCGTTTGTCGAGGCGATCTCCGACGTACTTTGGGGACCAACGGAGAGACGACACGCGTATGAGGATCACATTCAATCCTTGCTGCGATCCCCGGATCTGCAATTGTTGTCCCGCGTAGAAGCACTCCTCGCAAGCTGTCAATCGGGATTGCTGTCCCAAGAACTCTCCAAACGCCGGCAAATTACCTGCTATAAGGCTCTGTGGTCCATCGCTGCTCTACAGGCACCTCTTGACTCCCTGGACTACCTTCAGCCCCTGGACTTTCGCTTTCTCGGCGCCCCCGGTAATGATGCTACCCATTATTACACATCAACCTTCGCCCTGGTGGCATGGAGCAGGTTCTGTGGTCACGCCAGTCGGATTCCGGAGCTTTTGGAATGCCTCACCGCATGTGAATCGGAGCTTGAAAACGGGCGTACTCCAAATCTGGGGCCCGTCGTATCATTTTTATGAGAACTAGGTCCGGCTCAATCACAATACGTGGACACCGGGATCTGGCGCTATTTATTCACCGGTGGCCTTCCACCTCCCCCCTCGGAACTCATCTCAAGACTTTCCCGGATGCTCATGGACTATCGCTCGGCAGCTCCTCACAGAATCCTGATTAATTATGTGGCAGGTGCAGCCACTTTAAGCACAGCTCCCTACCGTTGGCTCGAGACCCGAAGCATAATTTACCTTGATTATGCCGCTCCGTTCGTCACATTCAAGGAGCATCTGGAACGCGAACTGGTTTTTGTTGTAGATCAACTCATTGACAGGTTAAAGGACCCGAAACAAAGTGACCGGATCGATTACATTTTCAAAACATTATATTCTTTGTGGAGGCCGAATCAAACATCCGAAGAGACACCGCTTCCCCATGCTATGATTTATTATTTGAATAACCGGGATTCAGATAGCGCCCTCAGGGCATGCATCATCGGGAACGAGCACACAACGTGGTCCGCCTTCCCGATAACCCTCTCCACGGCATCACCCATCATTGCCTACGGCCCATCCACCGGACCTGAAATTAGGACAGACGAAGTACTGGCTGCGGTTTGGCATGCCTGTTCAGTGACGACGTCGAGCTCAGTCGATACAACAGTATACGAGTCCGTTCTTGAGGCCGTCGTGAAGACTGTCTCTACATTCTCATCCTTGACTTTTTCCACCATCGCCATGGTCAAAACAAGGATTCTCCACAACCTACAACAGCCGGATGGGGACCCTCCATTCATGCATTGGTTGCTACCGGCGGAGACAGCAGTTGAATTCTCCCCCGAATTCATTAGCAGCGCCGAAATGCCTGATGCGTTCAGATTTGCCTTGGACAGTGGCCATGCGCGTTACTGAGGCAAAAGTTGCCCTCCTCGCCGAGTTTCTCGACGGCTGCAATCCTAATTTCACTCCTTATAAAGCAGCCGCAACGCTGCGTTACATCGGAAGAGCCGCTCCGGACGCAAAAATCCACGAGATTCACCAGATTCGTCTCGCAGCCAGTCTGCACCGTATTTCAACCTCAGACGACCCACACGGCGTGGAGCTGTTAGACGCAATCATTTCTTGCGAGATATTTGATCTCTACGCTGGACTGCCGGACTATCGTTTTTTCAGATCCCCGCCGAGGCAGCCCAATGCAAGTGCCCGCGCTCAAATCCAGGAGACATTGTCGGCATATGTGGAAAGCCCATCCTCATCCGCGAAACCTTCACCGCTCTTGCCGCGTGCGCAGGCGATTCTGCGGGGCCTAGATGCTTTACATAGCCCGATAGTAGTCGAATAAATTCTCTTCTTTAATCCATATTCAACTCTGTATGCACACTTGTTTCGTCACCGCGGGCTGTCTTTGAGTTATAAAACGAATCGTAGGACCCAAACAGCAACGGCAAACTCAAACTCGGGGATCATGACGACCCTGAATATAATATACACGGTGGCACCCGCGTGACCTAGACAGCAGTCGGCCAACTTGCGATTGTCCCCCAGCTCGTCCAAAATTCCTTAGAAAAAATTCGAACTGATAATTTCTTTACAAAACCAGAGCAGCTACGCATGATTGACCGGGGACTTTTGAAGACGTAGTTAAGTATGATTTCCGTTAGCCACTCGAACAAGGTCTTCCACCGTTCCGAGCTTCTCGATCTCGTCGATGCTGTAAAAATTGTGACTTTTGAATGTCGAGATGTAGCCTAGGCCGGTACACATCCACCTGCTGCAGGAATTCAGGGTTGAGCGCACCCATGTTCCCCGGAGTTTTGAAGTGTCGATGATACTGCTGACTTGGCGATGTCACCGTGTCGCGAACCATTGACTGAGATCGAGGGTAGGGCTCGAGGCGTTCCCAGGTGGCGGAAGAGGTCAGTGTAGCCCTACGCTCACCCCGGTTGGGGCGTTTAAGCTTCCGGGTATCTGGCCATCTAGAGGGCACATGCCGACCGAGTCCGGACGTGCTAATGTCCGAAAATGTGGGAGGAATTGAGGGGGGAGGACTCGCTCCGCGGTTAGGGGATAGTGGGGATTTGAGATACGAGGGAGTGATGAGGTTGCGACAATTGTCCAACAGCGGGACATGTTGGATGAATCCTATCAGGCGTAGTTATTTCAGCAGAAATGTAGTAAGGTAGGAATACTTGCCTTCAAACTCTGTGCAATTGGACGGCAATGAGCCTTCCTCAACGAGTCTGCACTCGACTTGGTCGACAGATGGGAGCAGAGGCCATTGCTGAACAGAACGGCGGAATCTTGAGCTGTATGTCTCGTCCCAATCTGTCGCAGATCGTGTTGTTTTCGCTCCAATGAGAGGGCTCAAAAGCCTTGTGATTATTTCGGTCATTGTCGGCCGCTGATCAGGTCTCTGCCGCCAGCAATCTTCGATGAGTACCCAAAGGCCATCCTGTGATGCGATGTCTGGTCTCGACGGGCGATGGCCTCCAATAACCCTCATACTAGCCGCCATATCATTGGAGAGTTCAGAGAATGGTGCCTTCCCAGTCAATATCTATCCCAATCGTGAGTTAACGGGTGAAACGGCTGGAGTTTCGACGGACCTCGTAACAGACACAGGCGAAGGCATAGAAATCTGATCCGAAATGGTTCCAGCTTTCACCCAATAGCAGCTCAGGTGCCTGGTACCGCACAGTGCCTCTCCGTGGAGTGGGAGTCGAATGTGTGAATCGCAAGGCGATGACCTCAGTGATGGAGGACAGGCCGAAGTCGGCGATGCAGGCTCTGTGGGAGGGAGTAACCAGGACATTGATCTGCTATGGGCATAAATCATCGGCCCTCGTTCCACGAAATATACCTACTCCTTTGAGATCTCCATGGACTACCCGTTTACTGTGCAGATACTGAAGGCCCATGGATACATCCAACATCTAAGCGGAAAGTCGAAGATATTCGGCTCGTTCATTGGCCCAGCACTTACAAGAGAAAGACGGTCGACATCGGAGGGATCAGTTCTTAGAAACTCCACAAGATGACCATTTTCCATCCATGGCGAAACAAGGCAGAGCCTGGCGTCGAGGTAATAAAGGCCAAAGAAGGGTAGTAAGTTTGGGTGAGATAGCTGCCGCCAGAGGAGAGCTTCGCGGGCGAATTCCTGGACAAATGTTTAGTATACAGAGAAATGCGTGGATCGATGAAAGCGAGACCTTTAGCGCCGCTTTCACATCGGAATCTCGAAACAGGCGCATGACTTTCACTGAAACCCACTGGCGCTCGACCAAACCCTTCCAAATGTCGCTGAACGCCCCAGCTGCCACTTGCTCACCAACTTTCTCCAGCCCGGATAGAGGAAAGCAAGTGGGGTGAAGTCCACATTCACGGGAAAGTCTCAATAAAGCTTGGGAGAGAATGGGTCTAGACGCCGAGTCAGGAAACGTGTCGAGGAGCTAGGATGATATAGGTCAGGAGAGTTCCTTGTTCGACGAACAACGTACATCTTGAACGAGATCCACGAGTTGTTGAGCCAGCGCCCCACGGTAAGATGAAAAAGTTTTGTAGCTCTCCGAGCCACATAATATGGCGGTCATGCAGCTTAGCACTGCGGAAACATCTCGGGACAGTTCGTCCGATATTTCTTTTGCAACAGCTTGTTCCGGACGTGCTGACTCCTGTGCTGGAGGATGAAAAATGACGAAATTTCAACCAAACTCGTCTTGCCTTGTGATTCAGACATTTGAACAGCGTATTCACGATGGAATGGTAATTCGCAAGACTAGTCAGGATATCCCATTCCGCCCATCGCTTCGATAGTTTCAGAAGCGAATGTTTCGTGCTGGAGATCCCGTCGTTATTGAGGCACGTGTAGACGGAAAGGCGAGACTCACCTGTCAGGGAGTGCGCGGAATACATATGAAGCAAAGTTCTGGCAGTGTTTTTAGTTACACGGAACAGATTCGTTACGACGTCGACTAACCCTGTGGATCTCAAGCCAGGGACCTCCATGGATGTCCAGCTCGGATTTATCCTGCGGCGCGAGGGAGTGGGCCGTCATGGCATTCGGATGGTCAAGACAATTACCTGGCAGGGCTGAGCATCTGCGGTCGTGAATGGCCACTCCGTGTGCGGTGCAAAAGTCGACGCAGGCGAGGTGGGATTGGGATTCGAGTCCATGGGGGTACCGGCGGCGGTCTTCGACGACGAGTTGGCACGGAGGGAGAGGATGACTACGTCATTTAGGACTGGATTGGATGCTCCACAGCGGGTGACGTATGTCGTCCTTGAGCAAACCCCAAACAGCACTAGAATAGAATTGAGGGGAATGCACAGGTCGTCATCCACAGCCTTCTTGTCATTACGGCAGGAATAGCTCGGCGCTTGCCCCACAGCCCAGTGAGCTATTGATCGATATTTCGGCCGCGAGTCGTTCAGGACCTCCTGCGCAAGGACACGGATATTTTAAATGGTGTCAAAAAATGCGTATTAAATTCAAACAACAATAAGTACCTCTGTAACACAGTATATCCCACTGTCCGCATCTGGGAACCACTGGCCGATGTAAGGTACCTACTCCCTCTCGCGCCCCAAGAAGTATCTCCCTGGCGAGCAGCAGGAGAGGAAGGGGTACAGCCGCGACGCGCATTGTTCTCCCGCCTGCACAGCTGAGTCGACATACATCACGGATCGGCGATGCAGACCGAATCGAAGGCGCGAACCACCGGGAACAGCGTCTCTATCGTCGCATCGGGGAACCCCTCCGCGTCAACCTATGCTCGCACTATACAGTGAATGCGAGCGGCGCACGGACTCGTGCCAAAATAACCAGGACGCCGTCCGCATCAGTCGAAGCCACTCCGCCTCCATCATTGCGGGCGCCTCGAGCGCGTTCGTCGCAAAATCAAAAAAGGGGAAATAGCCAGACGAGGCCAGGTGCAGAAAAAGACGAAGCGGAGTGATTTAACGCGCAGAGAAAAAACCTCGATTTGCAATCGACGGGTCCAGACTCAATCGATGCTACATCCAGCATCGACGCTACAACGGCTATTACGCGGCATCGACAAAATACCCCATCAGACTGAAGCGCGCAAAACCCGCCCCGGGGTCGTCCCAGGCGCGCACAGTGCCTTCATCCCGCTGCAAGATCGGGAAGCGGAAAATGCAAGGAGATTGGAGCGTAGAAGTCCGTATCCCGTGCGGAGTTCAAGCCACACCCAGCGGAGTTGCGGATTCGAAGGGCCACGTTCCGAACGACGCACAAGAGGGCGTTCAAGAAATGAAAAAAAAAGAGAAAGCGAACACGCACCTCCTTCTCTTGACAGAGTAGCCGCCGCCGTCGGCGATGTGGAGCGGCGGGAGAAATTTGGGCCTGAGGCGAGGACGTCCCGGAGGATAGACCTGCCAGGACTCGGATGCGACGCTCGCTGCGACGAGCGGCGCGCGCAGGGAATCGCCGACCTGTTTGGAGTTGATACGAATGCGGCGCTCTTGATGGCGGTGGGCGCGGAGGTGCGGGCATGTGCTGTTGCGCGATTTCTTCCTCATTATTTGCTTGACCGCAGCATAGATGATACCTAAGATCCGAGGCATAAAAGCAGCCAAGAACTTGAAGCAGCGCCAGCAGAATCTGCGACGTTTGCCAAATTGCGCACGGGCTTGAATTCGAGTCGGAAAGCGAACGGTGGGCCCAAAGTTTGAGCGTCCAGGATGCAGCCTGGGCCGGTCGCTGTCGCGGGACAGGATGGGGAAAGCGCAAGTAGCAACCACCGGAAGATTGAGGAAGCGGAGTTCTAAATACCGGATCACCTCGGCTACTGTTTGTAGCTCTTGGTACTAAATGTCTATCCATCTACTTATCCGGTCAGCGCCATTCCGCATTTAGATATTAGAGAGGTTGCGCACGAGCCATTTGATGGCTTCCGGACCGTGATGGCGGGCGAATGGCTCCACGGAGCCATTGGAGCCCTTCGACGTCATATTTTATATTATTTTGGCGTGGAAGCCATTTGCGCACGGCCAAAAAGCCGTCTGATGGCTCTAATGGCTCGTGTGCAACCTCTCTATTCAAGGTGACTATTCAATGATTGTTCCTCGCAATTGGCACTTGCGAGCCGCGCCAAAGATTAGCAAGACTGGCATTTTGTGTCTTGGCTGAGGGCCGTTGCCTCAAAATTACTGTGACATACAGGAGAAAAATCCCCACAAAAATCTCAGCCAGCAAATGTGTTTATGGTGCGAGGGTAAGGTCCAATGAGCTGCAAAGATACATTCAAACTCAATTTAGCAGGGTAATAATGGCTGAAAAGTTACCTCATGGTCGCAAAATTTTACAATGGGACCGTGATTAGTAAATTCAGTTATTCTACCTAGGTTGAGTAGCAAGGAGTCTGAGTCATAATGGAAGGAGTCATTTTGACTCAGTGAAGAACATAGTAGAATAAATAAGAAAGTTCGGGGATGTCCGAGTTGCCCGATGCCTGAGGCTATGCGGTTCCGGGCTATGATTCAACAACCCTGTCAACATCTCGACCAGCGGCCAGTGCCATTCTACATTTGGAAGTCCACTTGAATGTTCAGTGGCTATTCCGTGCAATTTCTGACACTGGGCGCATACATCCGTCCCCAGAAGGCATCTATGGCTGGTGATGGAAGAATGTTGAGCTGAGACCAGAAATGGTCTGCCGGCCTGCGCAAAATCTATATAAAGCCCTCAAGAATTGAGTTTGATTCAGTACACATTATGAGTCTCATCCAACAGCTATAACACCATGTTGACTTCCTTCACCAAGCTCGCCGCCTTCCTCGTTGCCGCCGCGGTTGGCTCAAATGCCCTGAGGTCTTATAATGTCGCCTACTACTCCGACTCGCACTGCGGGACCCTACTCGGCACCTCCGCTGGCTCCTTCGCCAGCAACGGATGCCTCAGCGGGGGCGGCCTCAGTGGAATCAACAGTATCCTCATTAATCCACTCACCAACACCAAGATCCATACTTGGGTCAGTCATGGTTTAGCTGCTTAAATGTGTGGCTAAGACGAGCTCAATAAATGTCAGGCTAACGATAATTGCGACCAAAACGAGTGGGCGGTTTCTATTACTTGCGGCCAGCCTGGCGTCTCTATCAGCGCGCCCGGAACGAGCTCAATTGGGTACCAGGTCGGCTGTGCCTAATGTAAGTTGCAATAAACCTCTCTTCAACTCGTGAATTGGCTAACCGTACTTTCTTATCATTAGGCCGCGTCTGCGCTTCCACTTTTTGTGTTCAGCTTTAGGAATCAATGGTGGCTTTCAAGGATGTTTCACGTTCCTCTTGTATTGATCATTTGAACCATACGGCGACTGTGACACTTAATATACTCGCTGCTAGCGGAATTCTTGCGCAGCATATTGAGAGCACAGCCTGCTTGGCTCGAGGGCGCTAAGTGAGGCAGGGACACGGTTCTTAATTCGCGCGTAGGCTTCGGCTGGATGTACGAGCCTGCGCGTGCGATCCAGCCGGCCTGGACCTTCTTGATGATATTGTATAAACCACTGAGCTCTCGCCCGCGCTCGATTCATAGGGTTTCAGGGGCGCCAGACCCCTCGCTTCTGCTTGCAAATGTATTGCCCCTGAAAGTTTAAATGTGATTTGCTTTCCTGAATTTATTTTGGGACGTGCTAATCCATTTGGGACGAGGATATTGCCATCGATTCAGAAGATCATATTGCGGCACTGTTTGCGCGCCCGATGCCGACTCAGATGCTGGAGGGAGTGCTGGAGTACCAGACGTTCGTGGGCGGCGGGGGTAAGCAGGTGGCCTCCTTCCCAGAAGTTTACCCTGACACCCTGCAGCGCCGGGACTAACCTCCCCCACCCGCGCCGCAGGCAATCCCTACTCAACCCCTGCCACTGTCTGCGCGACAGGACAAAACTGCTGACGAGCCCACCCGACATCCCTCGCCGATCCCGACAAGTCCGACTTTGCAATATCCGGGAATGTGTGAGCCAGTATCTGCAAAGTATGAGTCGCTAGGTCCACGGCTAAGAGTTTTCAAATGCCAGTTCCCCCTTGACGGGAGATACAAAACGGCTAGAACCTGAGTTTCATTCCCATATCAGGGAGATACATCGGCCTGCCTTCGAAATTACCGGCACAGAAGCAAGCGGGGGGGCCATCATCCAATCCATGGACGTACTCGCCCAGTAATTGTATACAATTGCTCTTCTGAGCCACGGTCCCGGATCAGCGGACTCCCATACACCAGCATTGAAGGCAGATATATATTTGGCATAGTACACTAAACAGTGCGCACCGCGGGCAAACCCGACGGCACCTCAACTTGAGGTGTCGGAAAGGCACCTGCTTGGCACCTGTCGTGGAACCAACGCAGGAAGGTGTTGTGGACTGCAAGGCACCTCCCGAAGAAACAGCTCTCAAACAAGGACCACGCGCACCACACGCGCGGTATCGGGAGCTAAAAAAAGCATCCGCGCGAAACCTGGGTGCTTGCATCAACCGGGGCGGGTCCCGATCGCCTCGCGCTTTGGGCGTGGTTTGAATGGGTGTGTGCCTACGCAATGCCTGCATGGTTCCAGGACAGGCTCCAGTGCGGGTGCCACGGTCTTTGCCCGCGGTGTAGGCTCATGTTTCTAGCACACAAAATAAAACGATTCAATCAAATTTCAACATTTCCCAAGAGGTCGAACGCGAGAGAAAGTTGAATAGGTCAAATGAATACAAGACTAGCGGGAAAGTGTCATTGGCAACAGCCGAGTGCATTTGAATTTCGGGGTATCAGAAGGATCCCCAAGAGGAATGCTCATTTCCGTATGCCTGTGCGTTGATAAGTCTCCATAAAAAACAGGTGAACTGCTTACGACGGGGGATCCATTCATGGGACTATCAAACAATGTTCAGCGGATGCCCCCATGCTGACCATACGACGCACCTGAGGAACAGCATGCACGAATGCTCTTGGTTCAACGTCCAATTGCATGCTTCTCTGTTGCTCTCTGGACAGACGAACCCGCAAAGGAGGGAAATACTCTGCACAAAACTAGGTTATCAGATCGGTTCAGGGCAATAAAATAACACATGCATCTGCTTTGATATTCTGCGCCGCCCACGAAACGACTGCAGTCTTGAAGGCTGAACGGGGACCCCTTAGTCTGAGTTGAACCCATAGGAGAACCCACACACCGAGAGCCAATTCAGTCTGATTCGAAAAAATGGAATTGTGTAGCCGCGACACAGGGGAACTGTCGCGCCAAATGTTGGCCAGCAGGGCGCGATCGGGGATATAGAAACTACGCCAGAGGAAAGTGACGGAAACAAGCGGGTGGAACGACTTACAAACGGTCCTTGGAGACGATGAGCATATCATCCAATCGGTGCCTACTCTCTTCCAGCGCAGTGAGTACATCGGAGAGCGTCACACTGCGCAACGTGAATTTCCATAACTCATCTTGTTCCCCCGACGTCCCGGCAGTATCCGCAAAGCCCATGATTTGGGCTCCATTGGAGGAGTCCCTAGGGCGAGTGTTAGTTGAATGAATAGACTCCCGTCGGACCGACATACCCGCCGGAGAGGTTGACATATGCTGGGCGTCCATTGGTCAGTGGAATTCCTTTCTAGAGCACGGTAGAAACTCGTACTCTGGGATTTGCGGTTCCGAATCCTCCATGAAAGTCAGTGACACAAAGTGAGAAAAAACCGCGAATCTGAACTTGTAAAATCCCTCCGCCTGGATTACCTCCCACTCTTGATTGGTCGAGGTTCCACCATTGAGCCCTTGGCCCTCGTACCCAAACATTTTGGTGTGATTGGCGGAGTTGCCTGTACATCATGAACATCAGGCGAATTCACCCCACCTTAGATCCCATGAATCACCTCCGCACAATTCCATGTACGTGCCACCTCTCAAATTTCGGAAACTATAATATCCGCTGTTGGTAAGTTGCACAAGCCAGAGCTGGCTGAGATTGGCCATATCTCCGGGGCCTGCGTTCGCCCATGCCTGGACCGGTGTACCTAACCTCAGCCGTCGGAGGGGGTCAACACTGAAACGTGGGGAGAGTCGTTACCGTTCGCGCTACCGCCTAGACACACATCGGAAGGAATCAGTAGAGTTCGGAACAACATAAATCGCCTACCGTGGGCAAGTTCCATTACTACCGATCGTCTCGAGTTTGTGACTGAATCTGAAACTCGGTTAAATTGCGGGTGAGCGTTGCAAATCAGCGAGGTGGCCCACAGATTCCTTCAGGAAGAGCATTGTTCACTCCCAAAATGCTGGATGGGTTGACATCGGGGTGTGATGTGGCGATCTGGGCTGATCTGTTGTACACCCCCGAACGGCGATCCGGTAGCACAAGCATAATCGGGTTCACCGTGCTAGAACCGCAAGTTTGATCCACCAGGGAGTCAGATGGGCGTGCTTGATCGACCGTGAAATCCGTAAATAAATCCGCAAGGCGATATATCGGCTTCCCCTCCACTTTCGCGATGCGTCGCTTCACGGAGAGAGCGCTACGAGGCGGCGCAATGGACTCCCTTTTGACTCGCCCCAGTGCAGGCTCATCCGCCTCGAACGAGCGCAACGAGCTTTCTTCGCCCCCAGAATTGTAGAGCCGATAGTAAACTAATTCCGCCGTGTTCAGTGTGCTGCCCTGAAACATGCCAGAATCCACTCCACTCACCCACTGGCAGGGTCTCATCATAACTATCGTCCAGTACTTGAAGCGATTGTTGTGGATTGATGAGGAAGACGAGTGCCACGGGTGTCTGTGACGTCGCTCCAATGTTCCCGTTCATAATGTCGACACGGGCGCTGGGAACCATGGCTGCTCCGGCTTCCGTCGTCGGAAACAGTTGAGTGAGACCTCCATCGGGATCCGGGAGCTCCTCGGCCTGCACAAGAGCCCTCTTTAATGAAGCAACGGTGTGAGGTGGAGGGACCGATGTGGCCTTGATGCGGCCGATGAAGCGATTTTGGTCGAGCTTCTTGCAGGCAAGCATTCCGTCCGGGGCATACAGACGGTAGTACACTGCAACGGGGTGAGTGGGCAAACCACGATAGGGCGTCCGGACACACCGTAACGCGGCGTAGAGACTGGCTTTTTGGAGCTAAGAACAGTATCCGAAGTATTATCATTTCTGGTCGACGCCGAATCTTCATATCGCGGAGGGGAACTCCAGTCCGCAGGGTGAGTGGTCATGGCAGGGGAAAGAGTTGCAAGCACTTTGTTGGGAGGCATGTCGCAGGAACCACTCCATTCAACCCACGCCCAAAGCGCGAGGCCACCGGCCCGCTGGGTGCAAGCACCCAACTTTCATGCGGGCGCTTTTTTTAGCGCCCGGCATCGTGCGTGGGGTTCGCGTGGTCCAGGCTGGTCCTTGTTTGGGGCCCGTTTGTTTGGGAGGTTCCTTGCGACCTCCCCAGCACCTTCCCGCGTTGGTTCCACGACAGCTGCCGAGCAGGTGCCAAGCAGATGCCTTCCCGGCACAGGTGCCATCGGCTAGTTGGGGTGAGTGAAGCATTGTGGATAGTGAAATCCTCCGACCGGCATTGCAGCGCGTAGGCGTTACGGAGAAGTAGTTTCAGGGATTATAATGAGTACCGCTGGACACCAAGACTCCTGTGTCTGCCCGAAAGAAGACTAGTAGACGGAGTATCGCGGCCGCGAGAAGGGAGCGAATTTACAGCTGATCTCGAAATTAATGAGATCGATCATTTTTTTTTCGCTCGTTCCGAAAAAGGAGATTCCAGCGAAATAAGAGTCTGCTTACCTCCAAGAGTACCTATAACGACATTTGGTGCTGCAGTGACCAGTTGTGAGCTCCCTGAGCCAGAGCGTCCCACGAAATGGGGGGAAATCATGCGGAAACGGCAACGTCGGGAAAGCCCGACCAGTCACGTGCTTCATTGATCGCGTGTATTATTTCAGCCATTGGCGCGCACTCACACTTCTCTATGGGGTTTTGAGGGACTGAAAACATATAGGAAGTTAAGGTACTCAATATCCTGTAATTATCAAATGGATTAGAGGCGGGTGAACAAATATTCCTTTTTGGGGACGCGAAACAAAAAAGTCGGGCCGTCTCATTAATTTCGGGATCAGCTGTAAGCTGAGACGTGCAGACTGATCAGAATTCTTGCCACACGAGTCGAGCGCCCGAATTACTGAGCCCAAAAGTCTGAGTATCCTGAGCCCAGTACTGCATTGCGGATTTCTGCGTTTTCTGTGCAGAGCATGGATCAGCGGCGGGTGTCGCTTCCGGAGATGCGTGCCGGGTTAGTGTAGAGCTCCGCTAGCTGAGTTGGAGAAGACATGAGTACTACTCGACCTCAAGGGAGGCACACGAGTTATCCATTCGGCGTATCGGCCGGGGCTGGTTGGAACTTGTGCATCCCCAAAGCCATTGAGCGGCGCGCAAAATAGACAAATGAGCGACGCAAGGGACGAGCAGAGGATGACTCCATCCTGTTTGATCCGTGACCCGCATAGATTCGCTGTCGCTGCGGGAAGGATCAGACGCCGGCAGCGCATAAACAAGGGTTGAGCATTTCCGCACAGTCAAAACTTAGGATGGAAATTGTGTGGAGTTTCGGAGCCCTGAGTTAGGACATTCGTTTTCGAGTTGCGCTCGAATTCTGGGCCGGAGATTTCAGGTCCAAGTCGATTTAGGGAAAAAGTTTCAACCCATCACTCGGGAAATCGAGGAAGCGGAGTTTGAAAGATCGGATCAGTTCGGCAGGCCCAGTTCAACGAACGTTATGGTGCGGCAGAACGCCTTGTCTGCGCGCATGGCTCCCTTTCCTGTCTCCTTAGGTGACCGTTCGGCTTTGTGAATTATTCCTGAGGTCTCTGTTCAATTTATGAACAACCTACCGGAAAACGGCTGGACCAACTTTTGAAATGCACCTTACGAAATTAGAGAGTGCTGAGATCCAGCCGGACGGCACGCCCCTGAGGAAGAAGAAACTTTTCAGGAAAGGCGCGAAAGAAGTAATCAAGCCGGTGAATTTCATTGTTATCACTGACGGCGAAGCCAGTGCGTTGATATCATTCCGTCGAACTCTACCCTCCCCGTCTTAATACTCATACATTAGCGGACGACCCCAAGGACGTAATCGTGGACGCCGGGAAACGCCTCAAGAAGATGACGAACCTTTGCATGACTCAGGCATGAAACACCTCGCTAGTTTGACGCCAGCCGCTGAACGCCCCATCTAGCTTGGAATCCAGTTCGTCCAAATAAGGAACGACGTTGCGGCGACTCGAGCCCTCAAAGAACTCGACGACGACTTGCACAAGCTAGGCGATATCCGAGTATGTTCGATTCCCATTATGACATCGGTCCCTAACCGTGCTGGTACAGGATATCGTCGACACGACGCCGTACTCGATGCTGAATCCCGTCACCACAGACGAACTGATTAAAGTACTTCTCGGGGCATTAATCGCTGGTTCGACAAACAGAACAACTTGAAACCGACTTGATTCACTCATCATGTATACCACACTACGCGCAGCGCCGCCCTTGTCTTACTCATGTTGGTCTTCTTACTTCAGTATCATATCATCAGCCCCTAAGTAGCTTCAATAATGTGTTGTATTCACATTCGATTTGCCATTTGTCTATCACCAGAAGATCAACCGGAATCGCGGGAAGTTGCACAAGGATACCGCAAAGATGCAACATTCTGAAAAGCTAAAATTGAACAAGAGAAGTCGCCACGCAGGGCTAACGCCAATGACTCACAGGAGGAAACGAACCAAGGTCTCCCTACGAGCGCCGATGAACTGTTGCGAGATCGCATTGGAGGTTGAGATAAATTCCACTGCCCGAGAAAATGACTTGTGAATAAGCCACGGGCGTAGCTATCTGTCCGCGAGAGGTCTGCGTACCGTAGAGGAAACTGAGTGGGGGTACATACGATCTCGCGATTACCGAGGCCATTCACGGTATGAGGGTCGATTGGTTCATTTAATATTGCCGACGTCCATTGCAGATCCCGACGGACGGGTAAAAGACATCGCTCAAATGTGTCGATCTTCAGCGTCAGGAGAAGGAACCTTGGGAAGGACTCGAAGGGCGCAGACCCACATGTATGGGCAGTCGTGCTTGGGGCTTCCAGAAATACGTGGAGGGTATTTGGCAGGTGTAGGACTTCGCGAGCACGCGTATGCGGTGAAACAGCCAATATTACCGGCCACTCCACGCCATTCACGAGAGAGGGAGAAAATTGCGTCACCGCCGGAATGGGTTTCTAGACACTTCAAGTTCCAGTTTCCGCCGCGCGGAGAGGCATTGAATTGTAAAGCATTGCGCGGCAGACGGACATCGAGGTGTAACTTGCCGGCGCGAAGAGGAAATTCTCCGGACAGTCGTAATTTGAAGCTTGAAATTTGATTTTGGCGGCCGCGAGAGCTCTTAGGGCGTCGATTTGAGTTGTATGCAAGTCGCATGTACTGTTCTGGGTGGGTTCTGGGCAGGAAGTTGTATCTGATACAGAAATTTGGCAGTTCGAGGGGCCAAGAGGACGGCGAGATGATTCCGAGGAATCGTTTTGGAATCGTGCGGAAGATTGAGGAAAGCGGAGTTTCAAATATCGGATCATCCCGGGTGTCGCCGGCTGGTTCAATCGCACTCTCCTCCACTCGTCCAATGATGTCCTCTTGCACGTTTGGCTGGCAGCGCTTGGACCTTCTCCAAATCAGCGTGTAGGAACTGCGGGGCAGGCTACGGAAGGCCAACCTCAAGGGTGTAAAGTTTTGTGAATCACGGAACATATGTCGGTTTTTTATTTTTCGACCCCTGCCTTGGACCAACCAACCACGTCATATTATGCAATGTCCGAATAAGGCAATTATCCGCGTGATCGCTCGCGAGGACCGAGCTAGCGGAAGAGAGCGGAAGTTGTTCGCCGAAAGGTTTTGAAACCATTTAGACCGCTTTTGTTCTGGGATAAATATCCACCAGAGCTCTAGTCATTTATCCGAGCCGTAGTGGAATTTACTGGTGTGCTATTTGGCCAAATGACCGAAAGATGAAAAACCATCCGCTCTGTTTACTTCGCGCCGCGACGACGTTTTGAAGGGCCAGCTGAATGCTCCACCAAACCCTTACAGGGCTCGCAGACCCAGCTCTGATCGACACTGCCCACCTCCAAGCACCGGAGATGATACTACACGGTGTTTTAGCGGGAAGACTACGAGAATTGGATGGTTGGACATACCCATGCCAAGTACTATCCAAGTCCTCCGAGTCGGGGGTACCACCCTGTGGACCTTGGGCAGTTTGCCCCGGCTCAAAGAAAAATCACTCAAACGTAAGGAAAATTATGAGAAATTATGGACGGCACGGACCGGCAGCTAGCCAAGTAAGTAGATGATAATTTATGCGCCAGGACCCAGATGGAGAGCATGAGGTGAAGGATGAATTTCATTGATGTACAGCGGAGCAATCCAAGAAGGGAAATGGCGAGACAGGCCAGCTAAGTTATATACTGGAGATGCAGGCCATAGAAGGGAGGTTCAACCAGAATTGCGCGTAGACGCGCCCAGCGGCGCTCACTAACATGGACTTGGATGTAGGTAGACCGAAGCGAGACGTGGCACAAACAGTGTCCTACACACATAATTGATCGCCGCCGGTGATCGGCTATTGATGCCGTTTGATGACTACGGTGCCTGGAAGCAGATTTCGCAGTTCAGGAAATACGTTTCGTCACATCAGTCACACAAAACGCATTTCCGCACGTGTGATGACGAAGCGAGCTAGCTCAACTGACGAGCTGGCTGTGCAATGCCAATGCATGGCAATGCCAATGAGGGGAAGGGGAGGAGGGGGGAAGAAGGGAAGGAAAGAAAGAAAGAAAGAGACGAAAGGAAAGAAGGGGGAGGGAGGAAAGGAAGGAAGGGGGGAGGGAGGGAGGAAAGGAAGGAAGGAAGGTGAAAGGAAAGAAAGAGAACTGAACTCACAGAGTAGGCGGAGGCATATATACTTTATTGTTCGTTCAGTCAGTATGTTCGTTCAGTCAGTAGGACACAGCAGTCAGTAGGACACAGCAGGATAGCAGGACAGGATAGGATGGGTGATACGGCGAAAGATATACACGAGAAACGAAATGTGTATCGCCTATTGTGTTGAAG
>JARGYA010000771.1:0-48264 GCA_029204335.1 Mycena vulgaris | reverse complement strand
TTAAATTATCCATGACTTGGCCTGACCCATTTGAACCAGAACTCCCGAGAGCCATATCTCAGTGAGTTCTGGTTGCATTCACTTTAGTCCGGATGTTTCTGAAACCGGGAGAAGTGGCAACCGTGACTGGCCTAGTGGATTCTGTGAAAACACATTGCAAGACCTAAGCATAGACATTTGCTCACCAATATCCACAATGCATCATAAAATACTTATTTCGCAATTTTCTCAAGATAGCATGGACCTGGAGGATATTCCCGAATCCCAGCTTCAAAATAAACCCAACTTCATCCAGATTGAATAGGAATTGACACAGTAACAGGACATTGAAGTTTAGGGTGAAAACGAACAGGGAGAATTTCGACGATCTGAATTTTCCATTCTACATACTGAGTATTGTATGGGTCGAAATCCCTGCTTAAGCGCGTTTCAACGCACCTAAAATCAGCCCAATCCGTCAAGAATTGAGTGAGCGGCAGGGCCGGCAAGCGGCCGGATCAAATTTGCTCTTGTTCATCAATTTTGATCGAGTGCCATTAGATATGCAAAGAGCTGTAAGAGAGTCAAAAAGGTCCTGCCTAGGATAGATCCTAAGGGTGTCAGCCATTGACAACTCCACGCTGCACGGAGAACGCCGCAGACTGTGGGCAGGACAATGCCCACGAGACGGTGGGTGCGCAGGGAGCAGCGTACAAGGTCGTGATGTGTGCCATGCTTGACATAAGGTAGATACGATGCGAGTATTGAATGAGAGAGAATGAGGACGCAAGAGAGGGGAGTGAGGAAACCAGAAAGAAACTATGTGAGTCGTTTCCGCCGGGAGGCGGTCGGCAATTGGAAAGGTCGGATCGCAGGGCGAACGCCACCGGCGACGGTCCCATTCCACTGGATATGTACGAGGTACAACTAAAGAAGCGGGTTTGTTTCTGGCCGATGTGGGTTCGAGTTGTTGGGGACCAATACTTATGCATGCCTGGCCCTTGCCTGAGTACCTCGCATGTGTTTTATTTTTCATGCTGGAAAGCAGAGCATTTCAACTCAAGGTTTTGGACAGATATGTTGTAGAGCATGATATAAACAGGACCGAAAGAGAGAGGATTGTACGAATTTTGGACAACATCGGAGTCCCTATTGTCCCCACGGGGCTCACATAACTTACGTAGTAACAGTAGCCTGCAAGCGCGAAATAATGAGATGGAATTATGCAAGTGCAAGCGAAAAACCTTGACATACCTCTTGAAGCGCGACGAGGGTCTGCGCCAGGAGGCGGCTGTTGGCCGTAGCTCCAGTCTGCAGTGTGATTCCGGTCTTGCCAAGGAACACTCCTTCAAGGTGCGAATTCGTCCCCGCGGTCACCGCATCGGCCACAACCCATACGATGTTCGCTGCATGCGCACCAAGGAGTATCATCTTTACACTGTTGGCAATAGTGAGCGTCCCTGACACTTGGAAAATCCACGCTGTTAAAGCAGCTGGAGTTAGTCACGAAGCTGGGAGCGTGGGGCAGTGCAAGCTCACTGTCGGTGGCACCACCAGCAATGATGATATCACTGCCGATGCTGACCCCGGTGGTCCAATTTAGAGCCCAGGGTTAGAATGAGGCCACCGATGGCGCCTTTTAGACCCATCAGAACGACAGCAAGGGTTGAAGGTAAATTGATAACTCACCAGTGGCAAGATTGGTGAAATCAGGGCCCGTGCGGCCGATTGCGTCCGTGAATGCGGTGCCCATGTCGGCGATGGCGATGGTGAGGGTTGACGGGGTGGGAGGGTGTGTAGTCTGCGGCAAAGAGGTGCCCAGTAACTTGACTCGAGGTTGAAAATTGACCGGTCGAGTCGAGGATGAGTGAGAACCCTGTCATGGCGGCGCGGCGCCGATTGGGCTGACAGCCACCGCGCCAGCTAGGGATGATGGACTTCAGATATGGGTCAGCGTTTCGATATGGAGACCTACTGATGCCGGAGGCCGGCACGGTTGTGACCCCAGTTTCAGCTAGGATCGCGTAGTTGGCAGCAGTTCTGAGGTTGACAGCGGCGGGTCCCAGAGCTGCAACAACGCCTATGGCTGTCTAGTGGGGCCAAAGAAAAGCCAGTCAATCAAGAAATGCATGGACCAAGCTTTCAAATTCACATACCAAAGCGGAGAGATGAAAGTGTTGGAAATCATAGTACTGGTTGGATAAACTGGAAAAGTCGGCGACCTGAAGCTGAGGTAAATGGTGTCTCTGCTGAGGTTTTTATAGGAGATTTTGTCGAGCATCGTCAGAAGCGGCTGGAATCTTTTTGGGCCCAGGCCTCTTGATAGTTAACGCGTAGAAAATACCAGAACCACACAGTTTGGTCGCAGAGAGGTGGTGATTATAATGCCCAGTACCACAGTGAGCAAAGGCTCGCAGCCGTTGTGAAGGGCAGACGAGGAAACCCGTTCCCCGCCGCATGCCATCGAGGTCAAGAGGCGGCGCGATGGTGATATACATCATTGGCAGCGGCGGACTCGACTCAGGGCGGTGACAGGTATCCGCGAGGTCGGGTGAGGTAATTTCAGGGAACTCTATTTTCGTAGTACGCCGAAAGTGGTTTGGTTCCTCTTATGTCCTGCGCCCCGCCTGCTCTGGAAACTCAGGCTTGGGCCTGGTTCGAGCGTGAATGGACTTGAGACAATTCAGACCCAAGCCCAGGCCCTGTTGGCAGAGCGAATGCATTTAACAATCTTGGAGCACAGTATGGTATTTTGGATGATATAGACAGCCACGATCATATCATTACCTACCTCATGTCCGCACTCCAGCCTTACACACACGCGACTGATATTTTCTAGAGCCCTGGAATTTGCCCGGAATTAAACCTGTCAAGTACGTAGTGCCCCTGTTGGGATCTTTGTTCGCCAGGCCTATACGAGCTTGCGAGTCGGGCTGAGTGAAAGAATATTCGTGCCAGGAGCTGCGGCCTAACTTGTTTCAACACGGAGAAGCCCGAATGATCCTGATAAGTTCCAAAGATCATGATGAAGGCCGTGCATTTTCAACGGATCATCGGAGATTGAAAATTTCTCCTTCCTTCTTCCCCGTTCATCGTCACGGCCGGCGTAAGTAAACCTCGAAGTCGAGTATATTTCTAACTCCCAGCTGTGCGGCCTCCGGCACCCCTTTCGACCAGTGCTCCTGTCTCCGAATGACTCACCGTCCAAGTCATGAGAAAGTCATGTTTCATTGAATGATCTCGCTCTGAGCTTGCGGCGCACATTGTGAAATTTTAATGATTCCGGGCCTGGATATCATTTTTTGGCGGCAAGATATCAATGAAGGCATAAATTCCGCCGAGTCCTGGAGGCTCAGCGATCCATGAGGGAACCTATCCAATGAGCATCAATTACTACGCTCAGACCCGCCCTACGTTCAGTCAGTCAAGCTAGTAGTAGCTGTGCGTAGGTGAGCGTAGGCAAGTATCCAGGGCCACACACAGTCTCGTGTAGGTCCATCTGATAATTATGCCGACTTCAGCGGACTCCTTGGCAAGTTTTAATTTCGGGGCAGGACAAATGTGGAGTGCGGACAGGGGAATGGCATGCCTACTGTGCTCCACGATTGCTAAATACATTTGGGCTGCCAGCGAGATTTGGGCTTGGGTCTGAAATGTCTCCAACCCAAGCCCGCTCGAACCAGGCCCGAGCACGACTTCTAAAGCATGCGTGGCGCAGGCCACGAGAGGAATGAGACCACTTTTCGGCCTAATTCGGAATTAGCATTTCTATCATTTCCTGGACCTCGCGGACACCTGTCACCCGCCCCGGGATCGAGTCCCGCCGTTCCGATATACTTTATCAGCACCGCACCGCCTCTTTACCCCGACGTGTGTGGCGAGGAACGCCTGCCTCCGCGATGGCTGCAACCCCTTACTCCATGTGTATGGAAAGCCGGAGCACTACGCTTTGAAACAAGTAGTGTTATCACTTGCCGGCCCCCATAATGTGTTTCATAGGGGTACGGGCTTGCAGTAGCCAATGTAAAACTCCCATACAGCGAAAAAGGAACGCAAAAAGGGACGGAAAAAGGGAGCTGTGACCAGGGCGTTCACAGCTCACTTTTTTTCGGCCCCTTTTTCGTGCCCTTTTTTCTGCCGTTTCGTGCCTGGTACACCTGGCGCTTGGTTTCTTCCTTTTTCAACCCTGTTTACATCTTTTAGTTGAAAAGGGGAAAAATCCGGAGCAAAATCCAAGCCAAACCAAAGATCCAGCAAAAAAAGGGAACTGCGAACGACCTAATTGCTCGTTCTTGAATCCTCCATTCAAGCCCTGTATTTAACGATGTCTAAAATCCCCTTGTTAAGTTCCTGGCTGGCGGTGAAATCAACTTGGGACTCCCTCGCGCCCAAAGACATACCCAGCTGTCACGATCGCCAGCGCAAATACCGCCGGTTGGTCAAGTTAGACTGTATAGTCATTTGGACAAGGAAGCTATCGCGAACGCTGAAACCAAAACCGGCCAGAACGTTGTGTTTGGGAGGCTATTGTGGCTCAGCGTGAGGACAGTGGTGCTTCTGAATCAAAATATGCGACAGACGGGTCCAGAAAATCAACCATTTATTAGAGAGCTTGCGCAAAAGCCGCATGCGGCTTTTGGGTGCGCAAACTCACCACATGCGGCTTTTTATTTTGTTCGCTCTGGTGGTCAGAGGGTGCTATCTGACACTCCTAGTGATGCTCCAGAGCAAAAAAAGTATAGTGCCGCGTGCGGCTTTGAAAGCCGCATGCGGCTTTTGCGCAACCTCTCTATTGAGCTGCTTGGGCGGCTACGCGATGGCAGATGTACAGAGGCTGATGTCGAATTGCCGAATACCCGCCTATCGACCTCGCTCGACGTGGATTGGAGCGAACTGGAGTGGACTGAGGCAATTAGCGTCTGAGCCGAATTCCGCTGGTCATTGGCATGCCTGTGATGATTTCGCAGAATTTCGACGTTCCCGGTGGAGTCGTGAACGGCTGCAGTGGCAAACTCGTTAGCGTAAGATACCAGGTAGGAGATTACGGTAAACGTCGCGCGCTGTCGTGTGCTATTGAGGTCTTGACACAACCACAACACCAGGGTTTATGCCTGACTTGCCCGAATACCATGTAGTTGCGTTGAGCGATACAGTGGGCATGAAGTTCAGACATTACCACTCGCACACAACTGTAACCGTGAAGAGGACGAAATTGCCTGTGTTGCTTGGTTTTGCTATGACCGCCATAGGTTTCAGGGCAGAACGCTATTGAATTGCGTGGTCAATCTTTCCACCTGCCATAGCACGGAGGCTCCGTACGTCATGATCTCGAGAGTAAACCTCGACCTTGCTAGAAGGTTTTTTAATCCTCACTCCATTTACCAAGGACAAGATTTGTTGCCTGCAATTCGAGGGACATGAGGACAGAGACCAAGCGGGTGGCATTCTTGGCGTTGCGGACCATAGTTTCGTATGGGTCGGAATCGGAGTCAGCGGAAGCCAGGAGTAGCATTCTTAGACTGTAAGGGGCCGAGGCTCAGATGGACGAGCCACAGCCTGTCGGCAACGGGAAGGAGGATGCAGCGGGTCAATCGAGCTTCTCTCATGCTTCGATTTTTCTCGCCAGGAGTCCAAGGGAGTCCTACATTGGGTCGGTCTTCCGATCCAGCACCCCTACCTCGGCTGAACACACAATAGGGCAGATCTACGGGATCACCGCGACACTGGTTGAAGTTGTTGTCTGGCCATTCTTAAATACCAAGTCACATTCTTTGGCTGTATTTTCTCGGGTGGTGGACTCAGTTACGAATCCGAACGCTGAAAATAGATAGCGGACTTTGCCGCGCACCGGGCTACGTAGTTTGTAATATCGGAAGGCGCCACTTTAGCTGCCAACACCACTCTTGCTTTTCTGCCACCCCAGCTGCCAGCAGTCCCTCCCCTCTCTCTTGACTTCGCATCCACTCAGCACCATCCATTTGTGCGCTCGACAGCGCTCCCATTCAATTTCTCCCTCCCTACGAGTTCGAGTTTGGAATCAAGCTCGTGGCCTTGTGCAGCAACTTTACCCGCGAACACAGCAGCATCCTCGAGCCCACATGTACTGGAGGGAGGGAGAACACAGATCGTCTAGGCTTGCAGTGTGCCCCGAGTTACTTTAACGATCAACGTCGGGTCCGGGGCTTTTGCGCCCGTCTCCTGTAACGATTACCGTCGGGTTCGTGGCTTTGTGCCCCGTTCAAGCCCCGTTCCCACACGTTTCTAGAACTATCCCATCCTCGTCCGAGCACCTCTGGAACAATAATTCTTTGCTCGAATATTGTCGCTCGTGGTCCAACATTGGGGACAAAATGTCTGGGAGATTTAGCCAAACCCTACAGAGAAAGGGCGTACTGTATGACCTAAACAAGGCTGAACATGCATACCGCCACTCGTGTTTCCATCGATTACAACAACCCCTCACATCGTAACGTCCCCGTCAACGGGTCCTCGAGGACGACCCGACCTTCAGCCGCAGCGGGATGCTCACGACCTTGCTCTGGCCGCGCTGCAAGAGATTGCGCGCGAAACCACGCAGGACTTTCGGCGGCTCGCCGGAGCCCGCGGGGAAGGTGAGGTAGAGCTGCAAGACTTCGTTGCCCGCGGGGGGGGCGGTGTTTTGGACGCGGAAGGAGACGGAGAGAGAGCACGGAGGGCCGCCGAGTTGGCCGATGGGGGAGGAGCTGGCGGAGGGGGCGCTGGCGGTCCTGGTTACGTAGGCTGAGACAGAGACAGACGCGGAAGCAGAGATGGAGGCGGAGGAAGCGAACACGGAGATGGATGAGGCGGAGTTAGTTATAGTGGAGGCTGGAGCAGAGGCGCTGACGGTGGTGTTTGCGTTGTGACTTGGAGCAACGGCGCTGATAGATGTGGCGATGTGCACTTCGTGTCGCGGCGGTGGTGCGTCTTGGCTATCGTGAGGCCGCTGTACCCGAAAGTCGTGTAGCTCAGCCCAAACCCGAACTCGAAGTGCGGAGTGATATTCTTGATGTCGAATCATCTGTAGCATGCAGCATCTGTTGATCTATTATCACCTTAAGAGAAAATGGAAGGAACATCCTCAGCGCACCTCTAATCACTCCCCAACCCCTCCTCATACATGATCTGCAGTGTCCCCTCCTCACTCGCATACACCACATCCGCCTGATAATCCTCCCTTGCCTTCGCAATCGTATACGGAAACTCCCGGGCACCCCCGCATACGACACCGCTGTAACATTCGGGTGGTCGATCCACGCATCGTCACCGGCCCGACCGTATGCTGCACCACAATCGTATTCGCGCTGGAAGAGGCGGTGGCAAGGACGAGTGTGTCCCCGCCGTGCCACAAAGTGATGGTGTTGCGGACCCCTTGGTTCCCGCCGACGTTGATGTAACCCTCGCTCGAGTCGGGGGAGACGAAGACGAGGCAGGTGTCTGCAAGGGAGACGACGCGCACTTGGGCGAGGTTGAAGTCGTTGAAGACGGCGTCGATGACGACGGTGGGGTTCATGGATTGGATGTGGGTGGTGATTGCTGCGAGGGGTCGATGGGGTAGGGGAAGTTCGCGGTGCCTGGTATACGCGACGGTCAATAATAATGAGAAGATGGAAGCGAAGGAATAAACACACACCAGATCCCGAGCCCATCGCCATTGTTCCCTGCGAGTATCCGCGGCTGCACGCCCCATCAACATTCTCTCAAAAGACGCAAGAACAAGAAAACAACTCAGAGGATCCATTCGCACCATCAGGATTAGGTCCCGCGTCAGAGCCGACAATCGCAATCCTGCCCAACAATTATTTCAGCCTCCTACAGTACGTACTCAGCGCACAAGCAAAATAACACACGCTTAATATTCTTAACAGTGAGCGGGAGCGCTTTGTTCGTGTTCTTGAGAAGAACGGTGCTCGCGGCGCCGATCTGCTGGATGAGCTTGTAATGGTCGGCCTGCACGCTGGTAAACAATACCAGAGATCAGTGGGCATTCAAGGTAAAGTAAAGAACGAGGGCGCCGCAGTTGACAGCGTCCTTCAAACTAATCTCTGGATAGCCCTTGTCCTGCCCGAGTTTGTAATATGCTGTGAATGTGCGGACGACCTGGGAAGCGCGTGAGTTAACAAAATAATAAATATCCAACGGAAATCCCAAAGGGAGGTAAGAGGGAGAAAGGAGGGAGGACAGACGCACCATATCATCCACCCTTGCCTCGGGCACACTCCCGTTCTTGACCATTTCGATGAGATTGGCGCCCCACCATCCGTTAGTCGCGGTATCGGGGTGTTTGCGGTCCTCGGCCCTGCAGGAGGCGCGTGGGTAAGCATTCAAGATCTCACCACGCAATAAAAAATGAAAAGATATAAAGAAAAGGAATGAGGAAGTAAATGCAGAAACGAGAGAATGAAAGAATAAGATGTACATAAGCGAAGAACCCAGGCATATTCATATCAAGCCCGACGAGCGCGGGCTGGACGCCGTCAATCATCGCTGCCCAATCGGACATGATGAAGCCTGGAAATTTCGGGAAAAAAGACGAACATCTGCATGAGCGACGTCGACGTGGCGAACAGATGCAGAGTTTACTGGAAAGCGAAAGTCCGCTGCAGAAAAGAAAGGAACCGGCGGGACGCACCCACGAACTCCAACTTGATAATTTTACTGTTCTGGCACGCCTGCGTCTGGTTGATCTTGTTGTGCGCGCACATGACGGCGCCGACGCCGGCGTGGACGGCTTCGTCGAAGGGCCAGAGGTAGAGCTCGGTGAACGAGAGTCAGGACATCATCGAAGAATTCTTATCAACGACGAAGGGGGAGGAACGAGGAGATCAAGCGGGGGAAGACGGAGTGTAAGTGGCAGAGGAGAAGAAAGAGACACACAACGCAACGCACCTCATGCAACGTCTGATCGCCGATGTTAGAGGAGTAGATCTGCGACGCCTCGGAGCCACCGCGGAAGTGTTCTTGTTCGATGACGATACTGTAATTTTAGTATTGAGAAAAGACCCAGAAGAGGGTAGGGAGTGCGGCAATAAGGGATGGACGGCGGAAGATCATAGGGAAGGGAAGAAGCAATGCCAAGAACAGGAGTCGGCACGATACCGGGAATGCTGACACTGGCGTTCAGACCAGGCAGGTCAGGCAGTTTGTGAACGCATGCACCCGCTTCCATCTGAATGGAGGAAATACACAGAGAAACCAATGCAAAGGAGAAACGAAAGACGAATGGATGATTAAGATCGACGCACAAGTGTTTAACGGTGGCAATCACACCATTGCTCTGGATGCCGTTGATAGTTGCGGCAGTGGCGACGCCAGAGAGGAACGGGTCAGCACCAAATCCTTCCCAGTTGCGGCCAGCAGCGGCTTAGCGGCCTTCAGCGCTCGTCAGAATAATTGTGGAAAAAAAATTGCAGCACAGCGGACGCACCCATATTCGTCATGGACCCCAAAGCAACGTTCACGCCCTCCCCGCGGAACTCTGCGCCCATTGCCTTCTCGATGAGCACTGTGTCTCAAGTCGCGGCGGCATTGATGCCCGCCGGGAAGGCGCTAACGTACTGCGCCAAACGAACCCCAAGCGGGGAGTGCTGCAGGCAGAAGACCATTCCAGTTTAGACGCGGGATCGTCTTCGCGCCATTCGAGATCAATACAGCATGAATTTGGGGAAGAGGGAGCGAACGCACCGTAGTATTAGCCACACACAGGCCACCGATATCGAGACCAGTCGTGACATTAATCTTTTCCTCCAGAGTAAGACCAGAGACGAATTTCTTCGGCCTGGCGACTGCGTTGGCCCAATCTCCTGCGCCAACAACCGGTGGGGTGGGCGTTATGACGGGGGAAACCCATTGTCCGAAGTCTACCGGTTAGCGGGGAGGGCGAGGAGGGCTGCAAGCAGCGGCAACGAGAGACGAGGATAAGTCGTTAGGGGACGGAGAAAGTGCTGGCAAACAGCACACCGGCTTTTCTAGTCGTTATTCCGGAATCGAGTAGCTGAAGGAGATCTCGTCGCAGATCTGCGTTCAACGATTGGCGTTGGAAGAGAAAACAACGAGACGACGTAAATACTTGGGCTGTGGGCCATTGTTGTGCATGGCAGGTACGAGGACTTGTTACCTGGTGCCTTGATCCACCTCAAAAGCTAGAATTAATTTTAACACTGTCAATGTAGGGGACATAAGATATCAAAAAATATGAAGAAGGAACGCAAGATCAGAGAGAGCTATCTGATTTACTACACAATCACTGTGTTGAGACCTCCCGTAGACACAGGTGTGTGTCCGTTTACTCACCTGGGCGTACCATGTGTCTACATGTGTCGACCCGCGTAAATGGGGAGGGTCTACGCGGAATCGGCACACCCTTTGCGTCTGTTTACTTACGTTGGTGTACGTCATGTAGACACAGCATGTCCACATTAATGTACCTCCAGCTACCTTTGCCTACCTTTCGCTAGCGCTGGTAGACCTACCTTCCATCATCCTGTCTCCATAACCGGCACGATGCCGTGTGGTGCCGAGCCCATACCTGGCCTGATGCGGCCTGATGCCGGTGGGCCATCTCTGGCAAACAAACTACCCGGCCGGTGCCGAGTCTGCCGAAATTGAACACAAATATTCAATTCACAATTCACAGACAATTAAGCCCAGAAAATCGAATGTCGAGTCCATCGCGAGTCCGACGGAGCTGAATTCGGGCATTAACGGCGTCGCAGTGACTAGAGAGCTGAATGCTGAGTCGGTCGCAAGTTCGGCAGAGCGGAATTCAGATAACGAGGGCGCTGCAGCAGTTGCCGAAACTGGAGCTGACGTGTCGTCCGCATTGACGGGAGTTTGGGCTGCTGAGATTTTGTTAGTGGCAGGGGTGGAATTTTGGGCCGGCGACTGAAGAAACTCACGGAGGACTCCCATATCAACCTATTCGTGGTCCAGAAACTTCGCAGCGTAGAGAGCAATGTAGGTAGGAGAGAAAACCTAATTTAGCACGTCAGAATACCTGTCCGTACTCGGCCACAACATACATAGTTCCGGAATTCCATCAGCAGCCGTGCCGACAGGCTATCAAGGTATTCTCAACCAGCTGGCGTGTACTTTGATCCTGCGCCCACGTCGGTGGCCATTTTGATGCGCTTTCGACACGTCGGGAGAGGGTTTGGGTGAACAGCAGTGGTGGTAGGAGAAAAGAATGAAAAAAAGCGGGAGACACGTGTCCCGCTTATGGAACAGAGCTTTGCCGATTGTTTGCTGACGCCCGGTACATCCAAAATGGCAAGTGCCGTCTTTGCTCTCAAAGGCGGCACATCAAGTGGAATGTGCCTTCCTTCATTGGAATGTAACTCCTGATTGAATGTACCTGCCTGCCGCCCTCTGTATATCCTCCCTCTGATCTGACCCGCACCGGAATATACCCGCGGCAAGCAGTGCAATGGAATGTAAGTCCTAATGGATCCCCATTCCCAGGTCTGAGGCCTTGGCAATAGAACACACAAATAGAAACTGCAAGTTAGGCCGTACCTTCAGTATGCTCTCTCGTGCCCTCTCATTACTTACTGAGAAATAACATCTCGCGCGATGCGCCGACGCCACGTTTCATCCAATTGTCCCGTTGGAGTTGCGTTGGGGCAGTACATGTCATGATGTGACCCTGATGTGACCCAATGTGATTGCTTTGACGGGCCCTGTGGAAAATGCCACAAAACATCAGTAACCGTAGAAACATCACGTTTTCTGCGATCAAAAGTCAGTGAAAAGCTAATGGACGTCGGAGAAGCTCGGAGAAAGCTCCATTTAATTGATCCCCCAAATGTCACACTTTCTGGGTGAGCGAAGGAATATAAAAACGAGTATAAACAAAGTTTAGTCCTCGTAACCATCATTCCGTCACTCGCGGGTCACGGCGCCAAGCTTTCTTCAATTCACTCTCTCCTTCAGCTGAGGATCGAGGTTCCGCCTAGGTTTCGCAGTCTTGTATGCGTCACAAGCTTGGAATGTCTTTGTGAATCGTTCTCTTTAAGCCGGTCATCCATCCATTCATCCATCCAAGGCGTGCCCCCAATCTGCTGACCATCACATGTGGATGCGGTCGCCGGTCTTTGCCTGGTTCGCCTCTTGTGCTCAATCCCATAGCTCATAGGATGATTCCTGAGCAGTGAAAACATACCGGAGAATGTTTTTTAGCAGTTTTGTTCTTTTCGCCCTTGGATTTCCTTAAAAGGCAATGATCTTTTGGGCCGTATATTACAATGTCCGTCGAGGTATTTATTAGATCGCATCACAGGCCACCGTCACTTAGAAGCGAACGAGCTAAACATACTGAGGTAGGCCAAAGAGTGTCATTGAGCTGGTGGCAAATTCAGAGATAATACAACAAAGATATTGCATTCAATGAGTACAGTAGTAAGAGCCGCCTGCAAGGACATAACTAGTCTCGCGGTAGTAGGATGTAGGTCGCGGAGTACTAGTGTCAACGGGGAACATCTGGTTATAAAGGGAGAGAGCTTCCCTGAGCACCATTTCAGGGGACTTGTCCAGCGACTCGGCGGGCGGCGCTGCAGCAGAAGAGATAGGGGGTAGCAGAAAATATTTAAACGAGGTGGATTCGACGGGTGGCACGAATCGGGGGGGGGAACGGGGGGCCGTTCTGATGATGAGGGAGGAGGAACATAAGCCCCGAATTTCGAGAATGACGGTGCCACTGGCCGTTGGCAGAGGGTGGTGGAGTGGAGGGCAGATGAGGAGGTGCTCAACAGAGACTCGGCGAATAGAATAAAGGCACGAAGTTTGAATTGTGCCATCTCAATGGACTGATGGCGCGTGAATACTGATCGAGGCGCGTGAACAACGTGTCAGGAGCGTCGGGAAGGCTTGAGAAGAGGTCGCGGTGGTCGCAGCGGGTCCGTTAGGTGCTAGACAGATGGTTTGAAGCAAGCCAGATCCCCCCAAAGCTCGGCCACCCAGAAATGCATTGTTCTGCCCAACTAAGTAAGCGTGACAGACGCGACGGCGGAGAGGAATATATAAAAACAATATTTCAAAAAGGTGTGCCGAGATCACATGCATGCACCTTCCAAATAAGGAGATGTTTAGTCAGGAACCCAAGGGCGAAAAGTCAAGAACTTTTTTTAGCTGTTATGCATTGTTTGGGCTCATAAAAGCCAACTGCAATCACCACGTTCAAACCCCCATTAGCCACAGCATCTGGAAACGACGTTTGACCACATAGAGACCGGGTGTCCGGCATAGAGCGCCGGTCACGAGGTAGAGCCCCGTAGAGACAAGCCGTCACTGTAGAGCCACGTAGAGACGCATCGTCTAGCGATGTGTCCCCCTTTCTACCTCGCTCTATGGGGTGCACAGCCGTGCACATGGCCTGTGCGCTACCGCGTGCTGTCTGGACTTTATCATGAAAAAAAAAACCGGACATGGCATCACTTACCTCTTTCCTCCCACCTCCATGTCCTCCCGAATCCCTCCCAAAGTCCCTCTCCAATCTCTTGCGTCGTCTCTGGCCTCTAAGTCCCTCATCAACCTACTGCCTGGTTCTTATTTCAATGTCAAGACCAACTCAAGACCTCAAACACTCAAGCATGCCAAGCACCATCTCCGAGCCTTGCATACCCAAATCTTGTCCGCTCTGAAGTCTGGCCACTTGAATCTTGTGCCCGTCCCCGATCCTTCCTCAATCAGCTTTGTCCGCCCACTTTACCAACCATTTGTGTATTGGATCCCGCAAAACTGATCTCCCTCAACTCAGCCGTCGTCGCTGAGCGCCAGATAATGCATATTAAGTGTCCTCATACTATTGCATGATCCCGGCCTTTACTAACAAACATTCACAGTATTCCGATACATCCCGGCATCGTCAGTTTGGCGGGGTACTTCATATTTTCTCAGGTGTCGGGCAGTTAGGATTTCTGTACTTACATACATACAGTTTCTTGGAATGCATTTACTTTTCCCATCGTTTATTGTGATCAATGGATTATAAAGCAAGGCAAGGGAGCCAAAAGTGAGCGCATGGGGGACGCTCTACCATAGAAATACGTGCGCTACGTAGCTCTATGTGGCTCTATGACTCTACGGGTCTACGGCTGATCATGTCTATGGGCTTCTATCATAGAGGGTACATGCCTACTAGTCTACTGCCCTACTCGGCGCTATGTAGCTCTCTGTAGGCAAGTGTGTTTCCCAGATGAGCAGAGCATCGCCGTCCATCTGTGGAGCCATGTGGCTAGCCGCGGCTGACGCCCACGGCAGAGTTCCGCAGGCACTGCCGCCACCTAGCCGGAGGTTAGCCAAAGGCTCGCCGTAGCCTAGCCGAGCACTTAACTATCACCTTGCTGGCGCTCCACGGGCCCTCGCTAATGGTAAGCGGTAACATTGTAGTCAGAGTCAGTTGTTCAATAATTTTGAACACGCTGAACTTGCACGAGTGAATCAACATTGTGCCAAGAGTCCGTGGGTGGGAGTCGAGGCCGTGGGCTTGCTGTCGAGGGCGAACCCCTGCCACAGCACAACCCCCAGGGCCTCAGAGCGGAAAATTCCAGAGACAAGCCAGGTGTTAAGCAAGTTAGAAACCCCAAACACCCTGACTCTATCTCAGCATTTACCACTAATTACTAATAAATAGGGATAATTAAAACTAGAGGGATGGTGGGTGGGTCAAAAAATTCCAGACTTGAGTGCATCGCCTGTCGCGCATGGCGATTCTGAAGTCGGCGAGATCGTCGGGACTGAAAAGATCGCACAGCCACTCACCGAGATCATCTGATTCGGCGAGTGTCGGCAACTTCTGCTCCCTTGTTTAGCGAGGCCGAACTAGATCTTGTAGCGCAGCTCGTGCCTCGCAACAGGTACTGTGCCTTGTCCTATCTCCTGAAATTTACCTTGTTATGTGTCGCTTTCTCTCTCTTTGGTATAATACGGTTTCACTTGGTTTAATTCACCGGAACTTAGGTTAATTAGTTCCTGACGAGTCTTGTATAACTACCTGTAGTGTTGAATAAATTCCCCGCGTGTTTGCACCGGGTTCACTGCTAATATTGGATCGCTCTATTGATTCTAACAGCAATCCTGCATTTTACTGATTTTTTCAGTACCTCGGATCATCCGGCCTTTGTTCCTTGACTCTATGGCTACTGAAATATGACACTTGGAAGAAATCTGCCAGCACATTATGCTGTTTGGTGCCATTTTGTCCCAAGACAATGTCCCCATTGCACTTTCATTTTAGCTCCTGGGGTCTTCCCTGTGAAATATGATCTGTGCCCAACATGCATTTTGATTGTCACAAGCCCTCAGACCTTCATACATAATCATTCATCTCAACTAAAATCTGTAAATATATTGATTTTGACATCAACAAGGCTGCCCCAGGTGTGGGGATTTAGGTATGGCATTTCTTTTGGGGCCGAAAAATACTACTAACTGATCGGTATAACATATATAAAAAGCCGGAAATCTAAGAAATTATATTCATTTTGAGGTTTCCGACTACATATTCAGAAACTACTAATTGTGTCACAGGTTGGTACAACTTCATGTCCTCACCCTGACTTTTCTCTCCAATACTTCACTGATGTTGTGGAACCTCAAATATCAAGTCAGATCTGAATGACCTCTTCTGAGGTACCAGTAAATGATGTTTAAGCCCCAAAGATCCCATCCAGACCTGTTTTTCACATTCTTTGGCAACCTGTAAGTTATGTATTACCCATCTGTCCTTACAGTACTACTGCTCTACTACCCCCCACCGTCCAAGACCCAACCATCCAAGGTCCAGTCAAAGTCCAAGATCACCCCGCCGCTGACAGCAAAGTCCACACTGTGCTCGCAAGCACACACCCTAGCACCGCGCCGAGCCCCGCCCACGCGCCGCGGCCCCCGGCAAGCGCCATCGCACCCCCCGTCGAGCCGCCCCCGGTGGGGTTCGTGCTCGAGCTGGCGCTGGCAGTTGGGGGTGCGACGGGGAGCAGTATGGGCGGCGCGCGCGGCGTAAAAACCGCGGACGGGCTGGCGATGCACGACGTCGCGGCGGCGGCCGCGCCGCCGCTCGGCGCCGCGCTGTTGATCGTCGCGTTCCCCAAGAACGAGCACGCGACCGTCACGCGGTGGTTGAGCTCGTAGTACTGGCTGAACACGTACGACAGCTTGATCGCTGTTGGGGTTGAATGCGTCAGAATTCAGGAGTGAGATTATTGAGAGGTAGGCGGCGTACTGGGATCGCACATGGCTAAGCGGCCGTAGACGCCGGTCTGCCCGTTGGACGAGATGTCATCGCACGTCCCGCCGACGTTGATGACGAGCCCGCAGGCGACGCCGATGAGGTTCCCCACGAGCTCCATGTAGTCTGGGGTAGGCGGCTGGAAGACGCAGCTCAGCGCGCTCGCGAGGCATTCGCACGCGCTGTCGTCCGGCGTCGGTGGCAGCGTGTCAGACACGGGCCACAACGCCGCGTCGGTCGTGGGGCACGCGGTCGGCGCGGGCACCGTCGCGGACGCCTTTGTTGGGCTGTTGACGAACGTGACCCCGTTGTACTTGGCCGCGAGGTTGTCAAAGTCCGCGTTGGTCGTGATGCTCGAGTTGTCGGCGGAGACCACCGCCATCCCGAATTCGTGCCCCTCGCTTATGGCCCCGAAATAGCTGAAAGCGAGCCCGCCGGACCAGACGCCTGTCATGGGGGCGCTGGGTGTACATAGATTGGTATCAGTACGTAAGGATGGTTCAAAACTCTTTCACACCTGAACATGGTAGAGATTTCTGTCCACAGGCGTGGGGTTGGGTTGCAGTTCTCGCTCCCAAATTCCGAGCTATAAGACAGCTCAGCTTTAAGGTTACGGATCTTAATGGGACAACATACAAGTATGCAGCGACATCATAGTCTGCGAATCGACTATTGAGCCCGCTGAATGTGGTGTTCGCCGCATCTCCGCACCATTCACTGAGTTGGAAATAATCAAGGTCATAATCAGCGACTTGGTTGGAAGACGCACTAATTGTTAAGCCCAAAAATATCGATCGACGATGTAGCAGAGTTGGCTGAACGATCACATGCCAGGAAATCGGCAGTGCTGTCGACGAACTGGGCCGGTCCATCGATGGCAGCGTAACCCACAAGCGCAGAGGAAGATATGGAATTGCTGCAAGGTCCGGTGAGCACGGGATATACGGCTGGTGGTGAGAACTCACAGGTATGCACGGATGTCTCGCGCAGCCGCCATGATGAAGGGCGCTGCCTGAGTAGCGGTGGGCGACATGACCTCATTCCCAATATTGTAGGCGAGAATGTTGTCGTATTTTTTAAATGCGCCAATCGTTCTGAGATACTAAAAAACACGTGTTAGTTATGTTCCGGGGGGTTTGGCGGACAGCTGACCTGGTCGAGGGTATTTGTACTCCAGGCCGGGAGATTGGTGTCGACAGATCCGTTCAGTGCTGCGAAATGAACGGAGATCATACGCGACATAGTAGTAACTCACGCAGAGTCAAATCCAGGCTGAGATCATAAGTCCGAAGTAAGGCTCGAGGAAACAAATGCTTACATGACATAAATTCCAGCGCCGCTCAACATACTCATACACGCGTCGTGGTTCAGAGAGGAGTTCACGGAGTAGGCTCGGATTGTATTTATCCCGAGTTTCTGAAGAAACGGAAGATCTCGGGTGCATGCAGCATTATCCGCGAGGTTGTCGATGTCTACACAAAGTTAGATGGATGAAAATTAAGGGAAAGAGGAGACACACAGGTCGAGGGCTGATTTAGAGGATTGTCGGGCCCAGGAATAACAATACCTAGACACGATAAGGGTGGGATCCAGATGCAAGAAAGGAAAGGTTCCTGCCTTGCGTCTGGTACGCAATGCCCTTGACGAAAAAGCGATTTCCATCTTCCGTGAAAAGATACTTCCCTGATCGGGAGACCTTCGACAACGCGCGTACCGATACGGAGGCGAGGAAGGCCGTCGCCGCGAGTACCAGAAAGTTGACCATGGGGGGGGGGAGTGGCAGGAAAAGAACGGGGGAAATTCGGTTGACGTCGGGCATGGGTAGCATTTAGTAGTGAGAGGCGGCTAGGGCCTAGATCAGGCTCGGCTACCTGGAAAAGATTACAATCATGATTCGAATTGGGCCAAAATTGGGCTCTACCTGGATCCCGTCTGGAGCCCGTGGCGAGAACGGTAAGTCCGTACACCATTAAGGCAAGGACTCTATCAAGTAAGGCACCAAGAGCAAGCCAAGGAGCCACAAGGGTTCTACAAGCAGGAAAAGAAACAAATGATGGAATTCCCAAAATGGAGATTTGATGAGCCATCAAGGTCTCGGCGCAGCGATCACCTGACCATGTCACGGGTCAGGGCCCTGGTGGCAGTGGCTTGGCGGCTTGTTCAAGTTGGCGGCTTGTGTTTGGCAGATTGTGCCATACTCGAGCCAAGAGGAATAAATTCTCGGACTGAGGAGGACTTTTGATGTTGTGACTGTAAAACGCGCCGGGGTTTAGATTAATAGCGGGATCCGACGCCCAGCCATAATATCCCTGCCGTGGCCCGTGAGCGGGTGAGTAGTATACTCAGAAGGAGATTCAGACGCGAACAAGACTTGTTTTCGTAAGCTACGAAGTGCTTCCGAATCCAACGCGCTTTCTTGCCAACTTCGACGAGACACTCCACACCAGTGACCAGAGGGCGGAGTGTCTCCCAACTCGTGATCACCAGGGATAAATATTCTGCAAATACAACGAGAACGAGGACATCGGGCCGGCCAGTCAATAAATTAATCACTCGTGCTTCGGCTTCAGGCGCTGGGAAGACGCGCATGATTATCGAAGTGCGGCGCAGGAATAACGCCGGTCATCCGCCACTTGATACGTGGATCCGGCTTCGAGGATTTGAAGCCATGCAACAGCACGCACAATACGACCTTTGTGGGATTATGTCGGCTCATCACTGGACATGATCATGAGGGGAGCGACGCACTGATCTCGAGCTGCGAAAATTTGAATCCACTTCGAATCATTCAGTTAGCCGCCAGCATAACATGGTAAGAGGGACGGACAAACGCACATACAGCCGCGCCCCCCGCCGAGGAACGTCATAGTGCTCCGCAGATCCCACACAGCTTTGTCGTGGCGCCCTCCGCCCTCCCGTTCGCCCACCGCTCGGGCCTGAACTTCCCTGCGTCCGCGCCTCATGTCTTCTTGTTCATGTTTGCGGCGCGGACCGCTATGTATGTCGACGTGCCCTTCGGGACGTTGAGCGCGTGCATGGGCGTGCCGTCAACGCCGATAATCGGGGTGCGGAGGGAGAGGACCGTGACCTCGAACGCTCTGTCGTTCATTTTTGGTTTATTGAGAGAAGGCTAGCGTGCCGGGTGATATGAACACGCACTCACGGAACAGCGTAGGGACAACGGGCGGGTACCTGATTTGGAATCAGTGCATATCAAGCGGTACATAGCGTGTACTGACAGCCGCAGGGACTTGTGAATGACCGCATCAAGGTATGGGAGCGCCACGAGCGCATCGTGATCCAGGTGCTCGGGGACAGCAAGGATCTCAGCGCGCAACTTGTTTTGCACGCCGGGATACAGCGCTAGGACGTGGGGGAGTCGGTTCAACGCGGCGGAGGTCGTACTCCTTAATTAATAAATATTACTTGGGCGCCGCGCTCCGGTCACTTATTTAGCAGCAGCACTTCGATATGCATATACAACCCCCCGTGACTCCATTCAATCGCTACATAATTGCGCGGACCCGAGTAATTGACATTGACGGGCGGTGGTCCGCTCACAGTCAAACATTATAAATGAGCGGCTAGTCCAAATTTTGGGTGGCCGACCCGCGGCGCCAGGTGAATTTGAGTCGGATCACGGTTTCGCCGTTTTCGGGATTGTGGAATCTTTGCTGAGGGGATGTCCAGTTTGCACGGGTACTTCGAGCGCAGCCGCCTGGCGCAAAGTGGTAGGTAACGCCCCTGAATGTTAAATAAGACTTCGGCCTTCGAATTCAACTGTTGAACCAATGATTGTGGTTGTCTCTGTCCGAACGTCAAGATTTCTGATCGCCCTTGTTTCTTCTTATTTCGACCGAAGGCGTTCTGAGAAATTCATGGGCGCCCTTCAAGTTCAATGCAATTCCCTGTATTATCTTGGCAAGCAAGGCGCAAAGTCAAAACTCAAAATGGAGTCTCCCTTGAGTCTTAAGTATCAGGTCTGCTGTGAAAGGGATGGCTCTTCAGTACTACTACCAGTGTTATTAACATCCTCCTCAGCTAACCATGAAATTCAAAATCTCTCTCCTTGCTCTCTGCAGCGCGGCATGCGCTCTCAACGTCGCGCAGAGCTTCCCGCCTGCCGACGTCGCGAAGGTCATCGATGTCGCGGCCTACATGGCTGGAAACGATACTGGCGCTGTAAGTAACCCGCGACTTTACAAACGACGCTTGACAAGCGTTTGCGGGCGCAGCAGGATAAACGTGCGCTCGGCACTGTGTAGGTTCAGCCCCGCCGACGAACGGCCAAAAGTAACATCTGTTTTGCTTAATCACCGGGCTTAAGACAAACCTAAACCGAGTTAGTGCAGGTGAGCGGAGGCTATCTAGACATGCCTGTGCAGAGTCTGCACCAATTGGACCTTTTGCCGGCTCTGTTGAGCCACCTCGGCTGTTGCTGGGCAGCCCGGCTCGGCAGGCCCCTCGGCCGAGATGCCCGGAGACGACCTCTAATGCCTCTGCCGAGGTTGGAAAATATACACTCGACAGACCATCGCTGACCCCGCCCAGTGTACATCGACAGACCTGGGCACAAGGTATCCTAGTGTACATTCACAGATCTTGGCAGCCCCCGGCTAGATTAAACGCAGTGAATAGATTCCTTTGCAATGCGGCCTTCTTCTCCGGCTACTGCGTTGGAATCACGGGCGGGTTTGACGGTGGTTGCATCGGCCTCGGAGTCGACCTCGACAATCATGTCTCAAGCTTCGGACCCGGTGAGTACAGTTCTTCTGCTGAAAAATGACTTGAATTACTGACTCGATAACAGACGCCGGCCAACATTAGAGAGCTTGCGCAAAAGCCGCATGCGGCTTTTGGGTGCGCAAACTCACCACATGCGGCTTTTTATTTTGTTCGCTCTGGTGGTCAGAGGGTGCTATCTGACACTCCTAGTGATGCTCCAGAGCAAAAAAAGTATAGTGCCGCGTGCGGCTTTGAAAGCCGCATGCGGCTTTTGCGCAACCTCTCTATTGCCAGCTCTATGACCTCCGCCCATGCCTCAGTCCGCAACTTTTTGCGAGATTCAGCTTTTCTCTACTTTCAGCCCTAATCCTGAAGGTTCTCTCTTATTTCTTGACTGGTCTTGACTTCTGGGCTGCCTATCATAAATTCTGTACTTTCTTGGTCGCCTCCGCTTTCCGTATCCTGACTCCATCAAGTCTTTCTGTTCTCTGTATGTACTGTCTCTCTTGACCTCCCTTTGGGCCTCGACTGCATATGTCGAACCTCCATCCCGAATGCTGTTTTTACTCCTCCTCCGGTGTACTCAACTTGCAATCGCTCCCTCAAGGTATTTTTCCCCCTTTGCCCTCCTGGTTAGTCTAACATTCGAAGCCGCTTGCGCTCCTCCCTCTACCCCAACTCCCAAAAATGAGGCAAACTCTTTGCTGTAGGCAGACTGGTACAATTCGGGATTTGTAATTGAGTTAGGCTTGAGTTTGAATTGTTTGAGGGTGCCGACTTGCCGATCACTGGTGATCGGATCGAGCGGTAACTTTCTCAAGTAAGCTCGGGTTCAAGTTGCAGCTCCCCACGCTCACAAAACAAGAATCTGAGACAGAAAACAAAGATAGTGACACTCAATTTTGACCCCCAGCTTTGACTGAGGAAGAATAATGAACTTTGAGTGCAGTGCAGACAAGATCAGAAATTTCAAACTCAGGCCCAGCTCAATTACAAATCCCAAATTGTACCAGTCTGCCTACGGCAAAAAGCTTCATTTTTGCTTGTCCTGGTCTTCAATGGCAAAGGTGCAGTCTCGGTGATCCCTCCAGTATACGGAGTATGCGTCGGGAACACATTCAATCGACTGGAGGCAAATTTCAACCCAGGGCGGTCGACGACGAATTAAAATCTGCCGTCCTTATGTATGTATATATATATACATCGTCCAGGGAATCGGCGTCATGTAGAAGTGAAGATCGCGCTACGGGTGGTATGCTGCCGTCCCGAGTGCGAGGAACGAGGGACATACACCTGATCTTCGCGGTTGGTTGAGCTCAAGTTGGTCTAATATCGTTATTTATTATCACTAGATCACTCCCAGTGAGAACCGGCTCTGCTGTGGGCTGCTGTCAGTTGCTGAGAATGACCGTGGTCAAAATAATAGATGCCAGCAAACCACAGCAAGTGGCAGCAGAAAAATCGGAATTCATTCTGCTGCCAGTTGCTAGGAGCTGCCGGGTACTACTCAATATGCTGGGATCGTCCCCGATTTACTTCGAATATATATATTCATTTTATATCGATTACACGCGCCGCACCCGCACCTGCACCCGCACCCGCACCTGCACCCGCACCCGCACCCGCACCCGCACCCACACCCGCACCCGCACCCGCACCCGCTCCTACGCCCCCGCATTTACGCGCCCGCCTCCACTCTTGCGCCACCCCGCTCCGCACCCGCGCCCACAACCCCACCCACACTCTCGCCCCGCCCTCGCAGAGGTGAATCCGCCAGTTCACGTCGCTCGCGCTCGTTTCGCTCCGTATCAACGATGGTTTAGGATTTTCTGAGGTACCGCTCAGCACAACATTAAGACGGAGACACAATCTAATAAACGCACCCCGTTGTTGGCCGTGTTCGCGACCTTTCTCTGCGCGTTGAAATGCTGTGTGCGTGAAGCAGTGAGCATAACAAATAATGTCGCAGGGGAAGGACTTGCCATTTCGAGAAGGCTCGTTCGCGCGTCAAGCTGATGGGTCTGGCATCCGAGGTCTAGTAAGAAGGGGAAGGTGTAAGAAAAACATCACAATGAAACAAATTCAGTGGCTCACCTCCGTCGAAAAGCGGACCTCGTTCGCGCCGGTGTAGCCGCAAGAAGTCGAGCACATCCACCTCGGCCGCGTTGATCGTGGGCCCGCCGAGACGATGACGATGCTCATCGAGTCGTAGTCGAGGTGCTCTCTCGGCGGCTAAGTTGGGGCTGCGCGGTCTTGTGGATCTTCACCGAGACGCGAAACCCAACGCACGCGCTTACGGGTTTTCCGCGGATGGCGGTCACCTGGGGCGGGTGAGAAAGGGTAGGATGCAGAGGGTGAGATACTGTATGACGTACGGTGGGGCGGGCAGGGGAGGTGGCCGACATCGAGTCGGCAGTGAAAGCAGTAAGACGGCGTGGCCAGTCGCGCACGTACCCATGCTCTTCACACGAAAGGGGACTAGGAGGTCATTCACGTCAGCTCGTAGGGGCACGCGCGCGCTGCCCATCGGATGTCGTTCGCCTTGATTGTAGTGTCGTTGTGCGCCGCCACGTCACAGCAGGATAGAGGAAGCAGAGTCATCGAGCGCAGCGCGGCGGTACCAGTGCAGTGTCCACAGAAGGAGGAGGAAGCAGGCATTAGATAGTAGGTGGATGGGGGAGCGAGCCTAGAGGAGGAGGAGGGAAGCGAGAAGGCGGAAGAGAAGGAGGCAATTGAAAGTCCGACACATTCGACAATCGACATCAACGGAATTAGCGCGGATAAGAATCCGTGGTGTCCTCAATGGAAAATTTGGTTTTCAAAAACAGAACGTTACAGAACTCCCAGTTTTTCAGCTTTCTAGACAACTTTTCAAAAAAAATCAGAATGACTTGGGATTGGGCCTCTTCGAGGCGGGCGCTGAACCTTTAGGTTCAATTTTGAGAGTGAATTCTACGATCTAAAACAATTGGGTTGGATAGGCACCAAAGGCGCTTAGATAAAGCCGCTTTAAATTGTGATATGCAACTGCAGCCAAAAAAGGAAAGGGGGATTCCACACATTCTGAAAGCAAAATATGTGTAAAACATGGGGGGTTAAATTTTCCTCCCAAAAAAACTGTAAATTAACTAATTCATGTTTACTTTCAATCTATGGTTGTTGCTTCTACTTTGATCCAGACCAACCTCGCCAGGTCCTTGATGTGCAGGCACACGATTGCTGTGACATTGTCATGAAAGAGTGTGATAGCACTCTCGGCCTCTGGAAGGTAGCCAGGGAGGACAGGGAGGAGGAAGCAAAGTTGAAGCAAAGACTCTTCCGAAGGTGGTGGTCGGCAACCCTGCCGGAAATCAGTGATGTGAAAACCGGTATTGCCGCATTTGGAAATCCCCCCATATTTCCACCTCTCTTTGCTTAGAACACCGTTCTATACAATCAGAGAGCTGACTTTCAGCCCTCAAATGTTATATACCTTCCTAACATCTTTTATGGCGCTGAGGTTGAGGCTTGAAATTTGGTGGATATAAGACTTGGGATGACTGCACTCTGCCCCTCCTCCTAGAATTTCCTGCCTCTACAAAAAGTGCTGGTACAGGATTTTGCAGAAGATATACTCTATGCACATTTTAGAACCGAATGATTGCTGCCGAATTTTATATCTCCTCAGATGCCAGAAATTTGAGAGGATTTGTGGTCCCAGTTGAGCAGTTGAGGTACATCCGAACCAGAGCTGAAAAATCCGCAACAATCATTTTGACTAGTTATACTATGCCATCGTTTCACTCTGCAACAAATGCCTACAGAGGGAGGGAAACCGGCCTACCATTGAATGTGCTTGAGTCGGAGTTTGAAATTAGCGGTGCGTTGCCACGACGGCAAGATCACAAGAGGTGATTGATCTCTAGATTGGTCAATATGATCTGAGTGCTCTCGGATCATCGGCTTTACACGGCTTTACAGCGGTCTCTACTGTTGGCTCGTTCGCTCGGTCGCTCGGTGCCTCGGCGTCTCAGCCCATCCCTGTCCTTTAGATACATTCTAGCACATTGTTTAACAGTTGGGACTTCTCGCCGGCAGATTGAGATAGGAAACTTTTGTTACCACCGTCACGAAAGTTCATTGGGTGAGGGTGAATCTGTACACAGATAAATCGGTAACAAGTAAGCACATGTATTGCAAGGTATTGGAGCATGAGAGAGAGGGCAGCGGCGAGACCGAGGGCGGCGACGCGTCCCAAGGGTAGCTGATGCGAACCTGCCATCATTCCCACGGGGGTGGGGGTCGTGGGACTTATTGGCTGATCCAGAGATCAATCACCTCTTGCAAGATGGATGTGGTGATTGATCCCGGGGATTAATGTTCTCCGCAGCCGAAGGTCACCGGATACTGCACCGAACACAAAGCAGAAATGACTAATAACAGAAAACTGAACTCAAGAGAATCTCTTTGGTTCCAGGGGATGAAATGGGCTTGCACATGAGGATTCAAACCAGTAAGAAACCAAAAAACATACCCTTGCATTTTGATCTATTTTTATGTCTTGCCCTATCTTCCTACGATTTCATTTTCGCAATGACTAATGTTGTGTAGCTAAAATTTGTTTGTACTTGTAGCATAAAACAGGCCAAAGTCGATCTTCCCCAGGGCAGCCAAACCTAAAGGTTCAGCAATCAGTACAGATGCCAGCAGATGCCAGCATCGGGAGTCGATCCCAGCCGATCGTAGCAAACCCCAGCAGAACCTGTTCTCACTGGGATCGATCACTAGGCGTCGTTCGGGCCCGTTGATTTTATAGAGAGGCCATGAGATAGGGGGCCTTCCGTCACATTCTCTGGAGTCTGCACGCTGCGGATCCGTCTTGTCGGGAACCATCAAGAAGCAGCAGGTTTCCCACGCCGCCACCAGCAATTTTTCGGCCCACAAGCCAAGAATTCAGCTGAGTAGCATTACAATGACAGACCCTGGAGTACAATCTCCCAGTAACACTCCAAAAGCACCAACAAACAGCACTTTCCCCTCCACACGGCCCAAGGGACGCGAGTCTTTGACGACGCTCGACCCAAAAAAGCTGGCCACATGGGGCGTATCCGGCGATCAAACGGACCCGCTATATCTGCTACAACAACTCAAGAAACACATATTCTTCCGCAATAAAGAAAGCAGCAAGCTGGTGACCGCCACTGTCGCCGTCGAGGAGGCATTCAATTGCATAACTGACATCCTCACCCAAACCCTGATAGATCAATCAGCGGAAATGACGCGTCTCGTTGCAGCCGAACAATACGCGAAATCACAAGCGAACAACGTTACCTCCAAACTGGAGTCCCTCCAGAAATCCATTTCGACCGAAATCCATGCCGCCACTGATTTTCTAGCCAATCTCGTCCAGATGGCTTCGCCTACCATCGAACCCTCACAAACCCAACGACCGGCAACCGGTTCCGCCTCCTACGCCGGCGCGGTACGCATGAAACGCGATAACGTGACAGCCCGCATGCCAATCTCTGATGCCGCCCGCAAACACCAAATCACGATAAAGACCTCCCGCATAGACGCAGAGCACCCCATCTGCAAATCTGACCCCGCGGAGATTGTTGATCTCTTCAACAGATCAATCGCCGACACTATAGAAGCCAAAGATTCGAACTTGCTGACTTCAATTACAGCCCGCAGTGCGCGACGCCTGAAAAGCGGAGATGTAATGCTTCAACTACGTTCCACAGAGGATGCTGATCTGATCCGAGCCAACGCCACGGAATGGCTACCTCGACTCGCTCCCGGGGCGTGGACGCACATCCCGAAATTCAATCTAGTCATCAACGGAGTACCTGCGACTTTCGACCCTACGGCCGAGACAAGCATCCGTGGTCTGGAAGATGACAACCCCGATGTCCTCCTCCCATTCTCGATCACTAAAGCCAGATGGCTACGCACTCCCAGATCCAATGCCGGCTCTATCATCATTGAGATCAAGGACAGCCGTAGCGCAAATCAGGCCATTGATTCCGGCCTTTCACTCAATTATTCCTTATTCACCGTCCATAAGCTGACTTCGAAACCCACACAGTGCTTCAACTGCCAGAAGTACGGCCATATTGCGAAAAACTGTAAACTGACTACGATGTCGTGCGGGCTCTGCGCAGGTTCACACACAACCAAATCATGCACAGCGACTCATGAGGACGAGGCCTCTCCATGCAAAGACGAAAATTGCACTCACACCGGCCGCAAATGCTCCAACTGCGCCGGCCCACACTCGAGCTTCGACCGTACCTGCCCAGTTCGCGTGACTGAACGCGAACGAATCGAGAACCTCCCTGAAAATGCTGACTCCCACTTTTCCCCATACCTAGGTAACACCCTCTGGACGACTCCATTCATCGCCCCAGACGCGCCGCCGGCTGCACGGACCTGATGTCGAACATGCACACCACATCTAACTCGACCACTTCCACTCCCCCTTTCAGAACCATGCACCAAAACTGCCGCCGCTCCAAGACCGTCATGAACGCGCTGCTCAACTCTGTTGACCCCGCTGACTACGATGTGATCTGCATTACGGAGCCTTACATCTATCCAAAGCAACGATTCACTACAGCATCTCAAAAATGGGTCGCATTCTACCCTGGCGGCACGGCCAGACCTCGCTCACTCATCCTGGTCAACAAGAACATTAAATCGGACACTTATCATCAGATGAACGTTGACAGCCGTAACGTCACCTCCCTCTTATTTTCCTTCTCTCCTACCTCCTCGCTTCAAATCTATTCCATTTACAACGCTCCAGAAACTAACCTAGCTTTCGACGAGATGACCCTACATTTCCATAATAATCCCCCCGCACACCCGATGCTCTGGCACGGTGATTTCAATAAACATGACTCACTCTGGGCAGGCGCTAATATCCCTACTTCCGTACCCCCAGACGAAGCTTTAGACCTCCTGAAACTCCTCGCTGACCACGATTTAGATCTCGCTCTACCGCCGGGCACATTGACACATCAATCTGCGGCGCATAAGACATGGAATACCATCGATCTGGTGTTCACGTCCGCGGACATATCCGACGCGATTATCTCATGCGACGCACTCCCTGCTCAACGCCTTCCAGGCGCCGACCACCTCCCATAATCGCAATCCTCGACTACGAACTACTCCGCATCCCGGACTGCCCCCACCCCAATTTTCGCGCTGTCGACTGGGAAGTCTTCACCAAGGCCATGACAGCCTACTTGAAGGCGAACCCGATCCCTCTCGACATCAACTCGCCGACCGAATACGACACTGTATACCTCGCCCTCGACAAAATGCTCCAGTTCATCATCCGTGCACACGTCCCTCTACTCTCTTCGTCCCCCTTCGCCAAACGTTGGTGGACCAAAGAGCTCTCGACTCTCCTTGCTGCTGCCCGAAAAGCCGAGCGAGCGAATTGGAAACACCCCTCCGACGACGCAAAAGCAGCATAAGTTGCCACCAGCAAAGCATTCCGCTCCTCGCTTAAAGCGACGCAAAAACAACACTGGAAAGACTGGCTCGAGGAAGCCGACGAGAAGAGTGTATGGCTTGCTTCCCGCTATGCCAACAGACCCTTCACCGACGGCAGTGCGGAGCGCATTCCGGCGCTCAAACGCGCCAACGGCACGCTAGCTACCGATGCCCAAGAGAAGTGTGACATCCTATTTCAGACCTTCTTCCCCCCCGCCCCCCCTGCTGACTCTCTAGATATTCCTGCCGACTTTGTTTATCCGGAGCCCGTCCCCATGCCCGAATTCACCCGCACCATGTACGACGAAGTTATCCGCAAAGCCAAGTCCTACACCGCCCCCGGGACCGACGGCGTCCCATTCATCGTACTCCAGAAGACCTACCACATCATCGGCGACATTCTTTGGGCCCTCTTCAAGGCCACGAACTGTCTGAAGTATGAAACCCCCCTACTAAAAGAATTATTCACAGTAGTCCTGCGCAAACCGGGACGCTCCGACTACGCCCTCGCCAAATCCTTTCGCCCTATCGCATTATATCGCACGATCAAGAAATCCTTCTGCTCAATGTACAGCACCATGACTTCGTACGTCACGGAGAAGTATCAGCTAATCCTGTCTACGCACATGGGCGGCCGCCCCGGCCGCACCACTACAGATGCTATTCACCTGCTCACCTCTCGCATTAAAGATGAATTTCGCAAAGGTAATGTTGTAACACTCATCAGTCTTGACATCCGAGCGGCGTTCCCAAACACCGTTCAACCCCGACTCATCCACAACATGCGTGCTCGCCGAGTCCCAACCGAGCTCATCGACTTTTACGCCCACGACCTTGCCGGACAATCCACGCGACTCAAATTTGACGACTTTCTCTCCGAACCTTACATCGTAACCAACGGTATTGGCCAAGGAGCGCCGTCTTTGGGTAACCTGTTCCAATTTTATAATTCCCCCCTACTCGAAGTGATCGCTGATGCTAAATCCTCCGCCGCCGGTGCATACTACGCCGACGCATTCCTCCTCGCCGCGGCGCCCACCTTCGAAGAATGTGACGAAATCATGGACCCCATGGCCGAATCCTCTCGGTCATGGTCCGGCACTCACAACTCGGAATTCGAAGAATCGAAATTCGGGATGATGTGAATGCGCGCCCAAGGCCGCTCCGACGTGCAGATACCTTACGACTGGAACGGCATCCCCATCCCGCATACTGACCACATTAAATTCCTAGGGGTTCTCATCGACGAGAAATTAAATTTCAAGCTTCAAACCGAGGCGGCTGCAACAAAAGGTCTCAAAGTCCTTTTCGCATGCAACCGCCTCACCCGCCCTGCATTTGGTCTCCCTCACAAGTATGTTAAACGCCTCTACGAGAGCGTAGTCATCCCCAAGATGACCTACGCCCTCGATACCTGGTACACACCCATCTCACAGTCCCCCGGTTCCATACACCGGCGCGGCAGCGTCGGCTTCGCGAGACGACTCGGTAAAGTACAGCACCTGGCAGGAATCCTAATAACGGGTGCCATCCGCTCCACTGCGAATGATCTGCTCGACCTGCATGCACACAACACCCCCATAGAACTTCGCCTCAACCAGCTTTGTTATAAAGCAGCGATTCGCATCTGCACCCTCCCGAACTCACACCCCCTTCACCCCGTTGCGGCGCGAGCTGCGCGTTACCACAGCATACGCCGCCATCGCTCTGCACTGCACAACTTAATGCATGCATGGCACCTCAACCCAGGGAACTTCGAATCAATCCAGCCCTTCCCTGTGCCGCCGACCTGGATAACCCCGTTCACCTACGACATTGCCCCCGATAAAGACGAGGCCTTAACACGCGCGCAGTCCCGCACGCGCGAACATGACCTCTGTTTATACAGTGACGGGTCTGGGATTGACGGCCACATCGGCGCCGCCTGCATCACCGATGCACGCGACGATTCCCGCTCACGTCGCCTCCGGCTTGGTTCCGCTCACGATCACACTGTTTTCGAATCAGAGATCGTCGGCGCCACCCTCGCCCTCTCCTCCATCCCCTCCCTCGCTCACCTCCAACGGATCTTCCTCGGCATCGACAGCCAAAGCGTCATCCGCGCCCTGCGACGTCCTGGGCAGCAACCCGGCCAGTACCTGCTACTGGAATTCCTTTCTGAACTCACTCGTCTGAAATCCCGCATTCCAAACGTCCAGCTACACCTCGGATGGGTTCCCGGCCACGTTGAGTTCGAACCGAACGAACGAGTGGATACTGAAGCCAAGGCCGCCGCACAGCGTGACGAACCGCTTGATCCCCGCATTCCCCTCCTCTTCCACGCCACCCTCCCCCGCAGCGCAGCCGCCTCGAAAGCAGAATTCCAAGCACGCACCGTCGCCCTCTGGTCCAAAGCATGGGAGGCATCCCCTCGACACGAGAAATTCCAACGCCTTGACGACTCCGCATCTATCCACTCATACCACAAACCCCTTGTCAACCTCTTGCGCCGTAACTCCAGCCTCATTGTCCAACTGCGTACGCAAATGGTTGGACTGAATGCCTGGCTCCACAAAATTCACCTCGCCGACTCCCCCTATGCCCGACATGCCAACGTCGTGAAGATGTTCCTCACTTCCTATTTTTATGCTCCCGATTCCACCACCACCGCATTCCTCTTCGCGCCGCCGGCGCAAAGCCAACTCCATTGGTTACCTCCTCACAACGGAAAAGGCATATGTTACGTTCTACGCTATGTACATGCTACCAACCGCCTCCCCGCTTACCGCGATTCCGCACCCCCCGAACCCGACCCTTGACCACCGACTCCCTCGTGATCCTCCCCCTCACGATTAGCACTTAATTTCCTCCCCCTTTCCCCTTACTCCTCCGCTTATCCCCCCTCCCCCTATCTCGCTATAAGAACTCTTACTTTATTAACTCGCCACACGACCTACTAGTATGACCCTCCCACTAACATCTACCCTCTGCAGGCAACCCCGTGCGTTCGAGCCCTGCTCCGCTGCCCCGAGCGTTCGAGCGCGTGCTCCGTTACTCACGCGTACGAGCACCGGCTCCGCGTCCGCCCCGTAGTCCCCACTCTCCCTCCACACTTCCTCTCACGCCCTGCCCGCTCTTGCCCGCCGTCCGTGTCCCAGGCAGAATCTGGTTAGGGACACTACTACCCTGCCCGCCCAGTTAGATAGTTACATACCGCAGATCGTGTACCATAGTCGCTTACAGCGACTCGAGCACGTTAATTGACTTCATCATCATCTGCACGCTGCCGGCGGCTAATTATAGCGCGGTCATCAGATCAGCACGTGTGGCAGGGTGCTTGTTGCTCTCCTCCTTTCCTTCCTCCTTCCTCCCCCCGCCCGTCCTTCCTTCGTTGGGAGGAACCCTCGCTTTGGCCGGCTCCCCTTCCTCTCGCGGGATCCATCTCTGACCGGTCCACGGCCTGGGACGACTTGCTCGGTGCCGACTATTACTACTCGAGATCCGAAGAGAGCAGAAAGGAAGAGAAGAGACTGGAAGAGCAAGATGATGCAAGAACGCGAGCACGACGACCCCTTCCTCGCGAGCTACCCCCAGTCGCACTCATCCCCCTCGCAGCACAATTACCCCTCGCCTCAGCAGCAGCCGGGTTACGCAGCGCAGCTTCCCCCCGGCTTCGTGCCCTACGCGGACCACCTGCGCAGGTTTACGCGCACTCGCAGGCGCTCTACGCGGTGCACAACCCCGGCTAGGCGCGGAGTCGCGGGCGGAGTCGTACCGCGACGACCCTGTCTACCCGCCCAACAACTCCCCGCTGCTGCTCTCCACCTCCGCCTCGAAGCCCGCCGCATCTAGGAATTACGGCGCCCCCTCGGGCGCAAGAGATTGGGCTGGGAGTCGTGCTGGGGCTGGTGGTGGTCGCGGCTGCGGTCGTACTGCCGATATACTTCCTCGTCATCAAGAAACATTCCTCGTCTTCTGGCTCGAGCGCAAGCGGGAGCGGAGCGGGAAGTGAGTCTGGCGAAGGGACGAATGTGGTGGGCGCGGTGACGGGCGGGGACGGAAGCACGGTGGTTACGGCGAGTGGCGCGAGCTTCGTGTATAATAATTCGTTTGGGGGGTATCCTGCGTGTCTCTCTACTTTATCTGGTCGACGCTGACATTTCCGCAGGGATGGCCGACACCGCCAACCCTTCCTCTCCGGCGCGCGCGCGAACAGCTGGTCCCCCGCGCTCAACGAGTCGTGGGATTGTGCGTCCGACAGGATATACGGCGTTAATCTCGGGGGGTGGTTTGTCCTTGAGCCGTGTAAGTTTACAATCTTCGCGCTTCCTTCGCACCCTAACGACGGAGGCACGCAGTCATCTCCCCAGCCCTCTTCCAGGCCTACCCCTCCGCGCCGGACGAGTGGACGCTCGCCACGCTCATGCGCGCGACGGGACCCTGCAGGACATGATCGAGAAGCATCATGATGCGTTCATCGTGCGTCGCGTTCCTTTCTTATTTTCTTGCTCTTCGTTTCCTATTTTTCTTGCGGCCTTCGTATTTCGTGCCATTTTCCGTTGGGCAGAATTTCGGCTTGCGCTTCATGAAATTTCTCTGGTGCTGCTTCGGGCCTTCGATTTTTTGGGCGAGGGCACTGGCGTTTTTGAGGAGGGACGCATGACGGGGGGCGATGCGGGGCGGCGCGGGAGCGGCGCCGCATCGCGCTTGGTGTGTCTGTGCGTGAGGCGCGGACGCTGTGAGCGGGTCGCGGGTGCGCGTCGCGAACGCGCTTGGTCGGCCGGAGCGCGGTGACGGCCCAGCAGCAGCAGCAGGCAAATCGCGCGCCGGGGAGTTTGGCAGCAGTAGCGGTAGCGATGGGCGCTTCCCTCTTGGTCTGCATGCTGGACGGCGGGTGCACAGCGGTAGTGAGGGCGCCTTCTGCTGCTGTTCGCGAAGGGCTTGGTGCGCGCGGTGAGGAGCGGAGGCCGGTGCCGCGACGGACGAGGGCGGTGGACGACGGCGCGGTGGATCCTCTTGTGCGAACAGCATGCTCGCGCGCCTCGGGGACGCTCTACTCCGCGGGTGGGACGGCGCTCCTCCGTCCATTTCCGCGCCGAGGTGTCTCGCTTCCTCATGTGATGTGGATGCGGAAGGCGCGAGGGGATGGCGCAAGTGCTGCGAGACGGTGTACGCCTTGGGGCCCGTGGCGGGGTCAAGGCCATTTGGGAGAGGGCGGGCGCGCGGGTACTCCTCGTCTCCGCGGGAGCGCGAGGTCGGAGATGCGCATCCGCATGCTCCGCGTCCTACTGCTCATCGCGCTGGCGGGCGAGCTCCTCGTCGTGCTGCGCCTCGCATCCTGCTGCAGGTTTTTGCGCCTCAGGCTACTTCGCATCGTGCGACTGTCACTCGGACTACTCCGCGTCTTGGCGCTTGCGCGAGGCTCGTCCGTCAGCTTGGACTCCGGCGGCGGACGCTGCTCTTCGACTTGGTCGAGCGCGGTGGACTCGACAGCTTCGTCTTTGTCCGGGATAGCGGCATCGTTCTACTCCTCCGCGAGGACGAGCTACTCACCCCTGCTCCTCGTCCGTCCATGCGCTGCGCTCGTCATGAGCCCCGCGTCCTGCTCCGCGTTGTGCTACTGCTCCTCATCCGTTCGTACGCCCAGTTCCTCCGTGGGCTTGCGCTCCGGCGGTGGACGCTGTTTCTCGATGCCATCGACTACTCCCTTCTTCTCAGCGAGCGCTATTCTACTCTCCTTCCCTGCACATCTTTCCCCGTCCTCCTTCCTTCTCCTCCCCCTCTAACTCCTCTTTTTCCAGACGGAGGAAGACATCGCGCAGATCACAGGCGCGGGCCTCAACTGAGTGCGCGTGCCGATTCCCTTCTGGGCCATCAGGTGCGCCCCTCTCTTCCACGCCTTTCCTATCCCGAATCATTGCTAAGGCGCTTGCTTGCAGCAGACGTGGGCACGGACGACACGGGCGCCGCCGCGGAGCTGTTCCTCGAGGGCGTGTGCTGGAAGTAAATCGTGCGGCTGCTGGGGTGGGCGCGCAAGTACGGGCTCCGTGTCAATCTGGATCTGCATATGGTGCCCGGGTCACAGAATGGTTCGTCCTTCTCCTCCCCGCTTCCGCTCCTCGGTAGATGAAGGTCAAAGCTGATTTGGCATTGGCGCGCAGACTACAATCACGGGCAAGCTCGGGCAGGTCAACTTTCTCAACGGCGGCATGGGCGTGCTCGACTAAATTCGCATCATCGCCGAGTTTATCTCGCAGCCCGAGTACCGCGATGTGGTGCCGATGTTTGGGATCGTTAACGAGGGTACGCTTTCTCCCGCTCTCCTTCCTTCCTTGCGCTTACGCTGACGGGCGTTCGTGTGCAGCGCTGAAGTGCACCATTGGCCGGGAACAGCTTATTGCCTTGTACGTCCCCTCCCATCGAGTAAAGGAGAGCTGACAGCTGACGGACGCGTGCCGACAGCTACCTCGAAGCGCACAACATGATCCGCTGGATCATGGGCGACGGCGCGGGCAACGGTCCCTTTATGAGCATCCATGACGGCTTCCAGGGCGTCGCGTCATGGGCGGGCTTCCTCCCCGGGTCGGTCCGCCTTATCCTCGACACGCACCCGTACTTTGTGCGTTTGACCAGCAGCCGAACGACGCGCCCATCGCCACCAGCGAAGACGCGGCGACCGCTGGGGGAACGTGGCCCGCCTCGGCCTGTAGCGCGTGAGGCGGGTCGATTGACGCGAGGTGCGTTCTTGCCTCCGACTGGCTTCGCCTGTGGGCGATTGCCTTTTTCGGTGCTAACTAATCTTTCCCTTTTTTTCTTAGCCGGACGGCGTTTGGAGTGACGGTGGCGGGCGAGCTCAGCAACGGGTACAACGACTGCGGGATGTGCCTGACGGGCATGAACAGGTCGCAGCACTACGGCGGGGACTGCGCGCTGTGGGAGGACTCGTCGACGTCGAACGCGAGCGTCAAGGCGGGCGTGAGGGAGTTTGCGCTCGCGAGCATGGACGTCATGCAGGATTGGTTCTTCTGGACGTGAAAGGTGCTCTCAGCTCCTCCCTTCCCCTGTCGCGCTGTTCACTAACGAGACTGCCGTGTAGATCGGGCCCGCGGTGGCCGGCGTCGTGCGCTCCCCGCTGTGGTCCTACCAGCTTGGGCTCGAGGGCGGAGGGATGCCTACCGACCCGCGCACCGCCGTGGGCAAGTGCGCCGCTATCGGCGTCTTGGGCGAGCAGTTCCCCGGGACGTACAGCGCGCGGCAGACCGGCAGCGCGAGCACGGGGACGATCGCGACCGCGGCGACGGCGCAGTTCGGGCAGTGGCCGCCCGCCCGCGACGATCTCGCATGTGGATGCGGCAGCGCTGACGTTGCTGCCGACGTATGCGGCGACGGGGAGCGTGTCGACGCTGACATTCGTGACACCGAGCGCGACGGGGGCGCGGCGCAGGTGACGGTGACGGTCAGCGTCGGGAACGGGTGGTTTAATGCGCAGGACACAGCGCCCGTGATGACGGCCGTCGCGGGGTGCACATATCCCGATGCGTGGGGCGCGGTGAGCTCGTCCGCGCCGACAGCGCTCTGCACTAGCGCTTAAGTGCGTTCCGACTTGTTACATTCACATCCAAATCAGCTACATCCACACCTATCATACACCATACACCGGACCTTCTCCCTTTTGCATCAATACCCTTCGTCTTCCCCTACCGTCCTTACTCGACTCGACTCGTTCATTCCTTCTCGTCTATGATGCTTTTTTCGATTCTTCGTGCATTTCGTTCTCTCCTTCGTCTATGACCCCTTTTCGGAACGAGTCATGGAGTTTGTCAAGAGAGACTACCCCGCCTCTCAATACGTCTCTCTATCTCCCTCCGCGACTTCCTGAAGATTCCTCGGCACGGCTGCTATACTCCGGCATTCTTCGCGTCCTTCCTCAAAATACTTCAAAGCGCAAGATAGCCTCCAAGTCAACGGTCTCAGTCAAGGTCTCAAGCTAGCCCTGGACCCCATTCAAGTCTACCTTCTATCGGGACTTATTTCAGCATCAACATCAAGCCCATCGTCAAGTCGTGAAGCCTCGATTTGTCTCTTGTCCAAGACCCATGCAAGCCCCGTCCACTTTGCTTTGGCCGCAATATTGACTCCCAAGCCCGCTACTGCCGTTCTCGTCCTCCCTTTCCCTTTCCTCCCCTGCCCGCCTCTCTCTCCTCCATCGTGTTCCATACGCATGTCGTAGATAGCGTCTAATATGATTTCACTGAAGATTTTGGGCTTCAATAATCAGGCAGCCGGAGTCCGACCCTCTTCAGAAAACAATCATGTAATCCATAGACTAACTACGGGAGACTAGGGTGACCTGGGTCCGAACAGGGAGGTGCTGGGGGGAACGATGAGCATCGGCCGCCGTTCTCCCTGTTTTCGACTCTGCATTTCATTTCCTCCCTGTCCTTCTCTCCCAATATCCGCTTCATGACCCTCGGCGTCCTCTTCCTCAATGTCACTCTCCTGACCGTCCCCGGGCCACCTGTTCCAGTTTTCTGACTCTGACTCGCTGCCCCAATGGTCTTGCATCCGACGTTCAAGTGGAGAATTTAGGTAGTCAATATCTCCCCCAGCGTCCTGGATATTCGGGGGGTCGATCTCTTGTCCAGGTTCTCGACCCGCCAATTCCTCGATTTTCCCATGGAAATATCTTCGTAAACCTTTCCAATATTTCTTACGCTGCATTTGATTGTCTGCTGCGAGTTTCACGCCCATTTCCTCCAAAATCTGGGTGGCCTTGGTCAAGAATAAGTTTTCCTCTGAAGAACTTGGCTCTGCCTGTTGCAAAATTTCAGGGGAGTGGGTGTTTGCATTTCTTGCGCTCATCCCCGCCTGGATAAGAGCGTCGGAGAGGGGCAGGATGAAGATGACTCTGAATTCGGAAGAAATCGGCTGCCCGTTATAGTCAAGGAGTGGTTCAAAGATATATGTTGCCCGGAACGCGACTGTCGCCGTGCACTCAGCTAACCGAGAAAACTCTTCGGCGGAGTGCTGCAAGGAAAAATCGAATCCTTTCCAAATATTTGAGAGCCCAATCAGCGTCTTAGCCAACGCCTCAGCGGCGGGATCCTCGAACTGATAGCCTTCTTCATATTTTGTTTCCCATACGCGGTCGATGACAGATATGTATGGTACCCATGGGTATGTAGCCCGCGGGTCGCCTTCGGAAAATTTCCACCATTTCTCTGGGACACACCGGATGAACCAGCTGGCGGGATCGTTCCGAACGTGGAATTTCCATTCTGTCATCTTGGAGAGTGCCTCTCCCATCTCTAAAGATCTTGTCGTCAATTCGATGGGATTGGCGAGGGCGACGCGGCTCATGGACGACCAAACAGGATATTTGCGCATAATGGGCTGCAGATCATCGTCTAGAAACCAGTTTTCAGAATCACAGACAATTCTGAAGGCCCATTCCGAGGCCGACGGTGTTCCCTCATTTCTGGTTCCACAAAGCGTGTTGAGAATGAGGTTCAAAACTGGATGGGAGGGGCTTGGCAAGCCTCGGGCTCGGTTGAGTTCTTCCAATAGGTACGCCATCGTCTCTCGCTGTCTTCGAGTCCAACTGCTGGCTGGAGCGGTGCCCCAAGCCTGGTAGATTAGTTCACAAGTATCGTAGATCCACCCCACGTTAGGCTCAACATTAGATCCCTTGGGCGAAAGCACTGACAGAAGGTGCAGGGCTGACAAAAGCGCGTCCGAATCATAGCTTTCATCCGCCTGAACCACTGCAGCACAAACATCGTAGACTTTTTTCCGGATATCGTAAATGTAATCCGGTGGGGGGATTCGGAACGGAGCTTTGGAAGATGTCATTCGGGCCACAGTATCCATCTCAACCGAGTTTTGAACCAACGACTGTCTGAGATTCTCGAGGAATTCTCGAAGTAAAATGGATATCCAGCGACTGTCGGGGGTTCGTTCAGTTTCGTCTCCGTCCACATAACGAAGTGACGGACCTTTTATCCCTTCGGGCAAGATCCGACAGACTTGGTCGGAAACCAAGCAATGTGATCATGCAGAATAAGTAGTCCGCATAATCTGGTTTGTTTATACCCGTCAGCTCACGTTGAGAGAAGCTTCCGAGGAACTCGAGGAAATTGTCTGTCAATCGTTTGTTTCGTTTTTTCGGTTGGACAGTCAGCATGTGTGGAACAACCTTGAGTATCCACCGCAGGTCTTCTGATTCTGTGTAAGTACCCCTGGGCATCCGCTGGTTTTGCAAAATATCCAGTATCGGAGATAATCTCATGGCTGTGAGAGTATCGCAATCGCCCGGGAGGAGAGGTGTTTTGAGATCGCCACCTGCGGTGATCTTCAAGATTATGTACGCCCTGCCACAATTCATCGCGAGCTCCCTTGAATCCTCGCGGATCGCCCACTCAGTTGTCTGGTGGACAGTCCCTCTGAAAGGGCCTCTCACTGGCACTGGCATTGATGGACCCGGGATCGTTTCGAAGCATGTAATATAAATGCCTCGCAGCCGATCCGCCGCCGCCGCGACGTCAAGTCCCAAAGGCCACTGCAGATCTACTGCCATAGCTGCAGCAGCAGATATTACTTGCGGATTTGTCGATGTCTCCAAGAGCCACAAAACGGCGGGGACGGCATCTGAAAACGCAGGGAAGTCTGAGTCGTCGAACAGCGGGTTTGGATTCCGCGGGGAAGGAATATTTGGTTGTGGAGAGGGTCTATCGGAGCCAACGAGAAGAACGCTATTATTTGACTCGTTGGTGGACCTCTGGTCGAAAAGAGGCAGGCGGAGTGATTCCATCTTTATCACTGGCTATGTCTTTTTCCTTGGAGTGACCCACACCGAATCTCGGAATTTCGCCTTTTTATAAGACCATACTATAGGTCTCGTTAACACCACCAGAAGGGATGAAAGTGGGGTCTGGTAGGGAGAATTTGGGTATTTCATCGCTGATATCAGCAAGATGATGTATGAAATGGTGCTCAGGGACGTCAAAGTGATAACTGTGACGGCGAGCGGTAGATTTATTGTCCACAGATAGACGGAGAGAGCGGCCCAGAAAAGGAGTAGTGCCAGCTGGAGAAGCAGAGGGAATGCCTGCATGACATATTCAAATTTCCATTTGCGTAGACCTTCCAATTTGTGCTGGCGTTCTAGGCCGCGCTCTTCGATAGTTCCCCTGTTGCCTGCTTCTCCGTAATGCAACAGCCACTGCTTCCCAAGGACGGAAAGTAAGGCGGCCAACAAGGTTGCAAAAAGGCTGATGTAGAGCAGGATTTGAGCAGCGATGACGAGTGTGCTGGGGCCCGGTCCATCAGGACCCGGTTTAAATTCTGGTTGGATCTGAATTATGAAGGCGGAGTCGACAGCCGAAAAAAGACCAGCCTGGGAATATCAAGGATTAAATCCAATGCATAAGTAGTCGATAATTGTGTACGCACGAAGATCAGCGATGTGTCAAGGTCCGTGCTATACTTCTGGTGAAATTCTTTATCATATTCATCCGCTAGCGTCTTGTATTCGGTCCAGAACGTGGTCTCCTTGCTCGTGGCCGATGTCTTAGGTCGATTCGTATCCTTCAAATCGCGAAATCCCTTCTGTAGAACATGAACCAGTCTTGACAAAACCACTGTCATCAGCATGCGGGCCAGGATGAGACAGATCGCATACCTATCCGTGTCAGATAGACCCGGACGGTCATGATCCCAATTCGCCAATTCTGGATACATTATCGAGGGAGGTATCGATGAACTTCGCCATTGCCTAGGTTCACCGTACTCTGCTGTGGTTTCAAGTGCAGACGGGCTTGCTGGCATGTTAGTGGTGGAGTATGGTCGAGCGCAATGCGGTAATGCCAGGATTCCTATCAATTGGTGGCTGTTTACCAGTTGTGATGGAGGATTTACCATAGGTCGAATATTGCTTTGACTCGATGTTTGCGATATTCAACTGCGGGAAAGTATCCGGGAAGCTCCGGCAACAACGTAGTTAGATCTTTTCGGAGACAAACCATGCAGCGATGGTGCCAGATTTTGTTCTCTTTCCAGTTCCAGCAAATATTTATAGCCTGTTGTCAATCCTGTGGCGCTGTGGCTCCGCGTTCTGAACTTCTGTGGAGGATGCCGGAATGCCGTGTAACTCCACTCGAGGTCATTGCTGACGGCGTGTGACCTGAATGCGCTCGCATCTCTTCTCTTTGCACGTGACCAGGCAGAGGGGCTGAGATATGCAGCAAACAAGTAAGTACATCATCTATCCTAGGTGGCTGCCACTGGCTGACAGGCCTCCCAGAAAGAATGCCTTCAAACTCGTTCTATTTGGGAGATATCCCTCCACGGTTTGTTGCAACGGATGGGGCTTTCTAAGCGGGTTCGAAAAGTGCCCATCTTTCCAGGACTACAACAATTCGTTTGGAAGGCATTGTGCATGTCTCTCTACTTTATCTGGTCGACGCTGACAATTTCGCAGGGATGGCCGACGCCGCCAACCCTTTCCTCTCCGGCGCGCGCGTAGGGCTGCTGACCGTACCGTATACGGGGACGGCCGTCTTTTTGACGGGTAATGTAGTACGGCTGAAACCGTCCCGTATCCCGTACCGTAAAATTAAATCTCGGAGGCCAGCCGGTACGGGACGGTCAAAATACGGCCGTAATACGGCAGGACGGTGCGTAAAATATTTCAGCAGAGCTCTAACTGTTCATATAAATGTGCTGAGTACCCCCAGTCATCTCTTTGACCACCATACGTGCAAGGCGAAGGCGCTGCTTGACAATCATCAAGGTTCTGATAGTTTCTGGCTTCAAGCTGGCGCGGCGGAGACCGCAGAGCCTATAAGAAAGCTTTTCATCAGTAAAGAAAAGGATAACACATCTTGAAAGCTCACCAGGGACCGTGAGGATGTCGCGTGCAAGGCAGAAAAGATTGGGGAACTGAGCGCGACGCCCAAACCACCACTCTATTGGGTCACATAGGTCGAAATTCGCGCGCGGGAGCTTGTAGTATTGCTCAAGCTCATCGAGGATCTGCCGGTCCTTCACCCGATAGCGAGCGGCAAAGTCCTTTTGCGGGGAACCCTTCTGCTGGGATGAAGACGGTTCCGGGATCTGGGAAGGCCGCACAGGAGTTCTGTCAGCGTAGTAAAGTCGAAAATGATAATTCAATTTGTCCTTCGCGCTCTTGGGATGATCCAAGAGGTCGGTACGGAAATTTAAGAATTAAATTCTTTGGCCTCCAAGTGCAGAAAGATAACCCCAAGAAAGCCGATGCTAGCAGACAGGTGTACAATTTCACATAGAAATCAGGATATCGACATCAGGATAACATCGCGCCAAGATTCCGGGAACACCGACAACACGAAGGACCAAAGTCACGGAAGGGCCGGGGTTCATCTGTGTGTTGCAGCCTGAGTGGAGGCCCGGGATTCGAATGAACGGGCGCATCTGAGACCTACAGACTGCAGACTTCAGAGATGTACACGGTGGCGGTCGAAAGGCTGTCAAGGATTAGGTCAGCATTGGCGGTGCACGATTGCGGGGTTTAGATTTCTCGCCAATTTCTGCTCCGTTTGGCTCCGCGGTACTAGAGTTGTTGGTATCCCCGTATATACGGTTTCGATGCCGTATGCGGCCGTATTTTCGACGGGTATTACGGTATACGGTACGGCACATACCGTACCGTCGGAGGGCGGGGTCAGAGGCGCGACGGGACGGTACGGGTGCCGAATTACGGAACCCGTATAACCGTCAATTACGGTACGGGTCAGCAGCCCTGCGCGCGCGCGAACAGCTGGTCCCCCGCGCTCAACGAGTCGTGGGATTGGGCGTTCGACAGGTTAATCCCGGCGGGTGGTTTGTCCTTGAACCGTGTAAGTTTACTATCTTCGCGCTTGCTTCGCACACTAACGATGGAGGCACGCAGTCATCTCCCCAGCCCTCTTCCAGGCCTACCGCTCCGCGCCGGACGAGTGGACGCGCGCTCATGCGCGCCGACGGAACCCTGCGGGACGTGATGGAGAAGCACTATGATACGTTCATCGTGCGTCGCGGTCTTTTCTTATTTTCTTGCTGTGCGTTTCCTATTTTTCTTGCGGCCTTCGTCTTTCGTGCTGTTTTCCGTTGGGCAGAATTTCGGCTTGCGCTTGATGAATTTCTCAGGTGCTGCTTCGGGCCCTTCGATTTTTTTTGGGGGGGGCGTTGGCGTTTTTGAGAAGGGGCGCGTGACGGGAGGCGATGCGGGGAGGCGCAGGAGCAGCGGCGCATCGCACTTGGTGTGTCTGCGCGTGAGGCGCGGACGCTGTGAGCGGGTCGCGGGTGCCCGGGGCCGCGAGCGCGCTTGGTCGGTCGGAGCGCGGTGACGGCCGAGCAGTAGCAGCAGGCAAATCACGCGCGGGGGAGCTTGGCAGCGGCAGCGATGTGCGCTTCCCTCTTGGTCTGCATGCTGGACGGCGGGCGCGCAGCGGTAGCGAGGGCGCCTTCTGCTGCCGTTCGTGAAGGGCTTGATGTGTGCGGAGGCCGGCGCCACGACGGACGAGGGCGGTGGTCGACGGCGCGGCGGATTCTCTTGTGCGAAGAGCATGCCCGCGCGTCTCGGGGACGCTCTACTCCGTGGGTGGGACGGCGCTCCTCCGTCCATTTCCGCGTCGAGGTGTCTCGCCTCCCTCAGCTTCCTCATTTGATGTGGATGTGGCAGGCGCGTGGGGATGGCGCAAGTGCTGCGAGACGATGTACGCCTTGGGGCCCGTGGCGGGGCCAGGACGTTTGGGAGAGGGCGGGCGCGCGGGTACTCCTCGTGGCAAACCGGCGACGCGGGCGCAGGGACGATCGCGGCCGCGGCGACGGCGCAGTCTGGGCAGTGGCCGCCCGCGACGACTCGCATGTGGATGCGGAAGCGCTGACGTTGCTGCCGACGTGTACGGCGACAGGGGAGCGTGTCGACGCTGACATTTGGGACACCGAGCGCGACGAGGGGCGCGGCGCAGGTGACGGTGACGGCCAGCGTCGGGAACGGGTGGTTTAATGCGCAGGACACAGCGCGGGTGCACGTATCCCAATCCGTGGGACGCGGTGAGCTCGCCCGCGCCGACAGCGCTCTGCACTGGCGCTTGAGTGCGCTCCGAGTCGTTACATGCACGTCCAAATCAGCCACATCCACACCTATCATACACCATACACCGGACCTCATCCTCCTTTTGCATTAACGCCCTTGGTCCTCCCCCACCGTCCTTACGCGACTCGTTCATTCCTTCTCGTCTATAATACTTTTTTTCGATTCTTCGTGCCTTTCGTTCTCTCCTTCGTCTACGACACCTTTTCGGCTTCGGCTTCGGCTACGTATCTCACAGTGGACAACATCTTGTACCTGTACATTCATCGTCTGTCTCCCTTTATACCTCCCTTCCTACGTCTCTTTTATTTGGGTAACTTATACATTCCTACTTGTACATGTACGTCCTATATTCTCCTGGACTCGATCCAAACTCGATCTGAGCGCACAAAATTACACTTATTCGATGTTGGGAGTCGGATGGCGATTTTTGGGAGAAAGATGTGTCGCAAGTGATACTTGGAGGAGTGCGGACTCAGTCGGAGAAGTGGAGCCGTCCCCGCATTGATTAGTCTTTCGGCTAAGTTGCACCTCACCGCTTAGCAAAAACATACGTTCACCTGAGCCCAACATACTCGCCCAGTGCATGCCCGCATCACATTGATGATGGTTTTGTTCCTAGTAGTACAAGAAATCTCGCACGAGGCATAGACTGGGGATACATGTATCGGTAAGGATGGTATCTGACCGCGTACGACTGAACCCTGGAAGCTGAAGCCGCGTTGAGACGACCAAGGTTAAGTCACCGTAGCTACTAGCCGGGTTGCAACACTAAAGCCCATCTTAAAACTCGGACCATCTGGTCCCTTGCAAGGAAATAATGTACCAGTCCTAGTCGAGCTGCATTGGCACCCCGAATTCAAAGTCAGGGCGCGCCGTGGCTTTCTGCTAGTACTTGGCCCAGAACTCCTGCTCTGAGATAGTGCGGCTGCTTTTCATGAGGGTGCATGTGTCGAGGATGTCTAGTGGTTGAGAGGGAACGATGGTGAGGTCTGGGGGCTGTGACGCCGGCTGTGCGAAATAGCCTGGTGGGAAAGGGAGATCACGGTGTCGTCGACCTGAGACGACTTCCATGGGCGTCGGGGAGAGCATGAGAGGAACTCTCACGCACTCAGTGACAGACAATTACGTCTGGTTTCGCCTTCGGGGGGTTGGTGAACGGCGGGTTCGCGGCAGGCCGGGCCCACGGACTTGCGACGGCGGAACCTGAGAAGAACCACGACTAGGGATCTTGAACGGCAAGGGTTTGTCGCAGGTGGTTGTCCCAGCAGAGGTACCGCGGTTTTTATGCCATTGACAGAGGGACGGGAGTGGTTCTCATGAGCGTCGTCCGAGGGCGTACCGGCGCGGGCTTGGGTCGGATGATGATCACGACTGGCGGAGATCTTCCGAGACGGTGAGACGGCGCTGAGCTCGAGTAGGCGCACAGCTCGGATAAGGGTATATACTTGTACGGCCTAGGGACCCTGGAACACCAAGAGATGAGTACGAATAACACGGTAGTGAATGTCGGCCGCACCGTGGCGGATGGTCACGGGATTAATCTATGAGGCAGACTGGTGGCGAGTGGGTGATGTGCCTGCGCGGCTCCAGCACACTGTGCGATGAACAAGATGATTCGTCTCCGGGATATGAGGCCTCCTCGCCGGCGTCATCGCTCCAATCCGCGTTAGGGATCCCCACCGTAACCGTATAATACGGTTTACGGTTACGGCTATACGGGTGCACCGTACCGTACCGTAAGGTCTTCTGGGACCCATTATACGGCTACGAGTCGGGACCGTAAACAGAACCGTATGAGGCCGTAAGTTTACGGCCGTATACGGGCCGTAATTCAACTCATTAAATGGCCTGATTTCGATCACTCGGCCGACGAGAAAATGACGCGACGCATGTCGTTTTGCCACCTCTCGCTAAGGCCATTTTCCATCATGGAATGCATCGCTTGAGATCGCTTCTCTTCCAACCACTTACCTTGTCTCTGCAGAACCCGTTACATCTCAATGTCATGGCGTTGCTGCCGCATGTTAATACTGTGGTTGAGTCCAGTTCAACGCATATTTTTTGCAGTGCTGGCGTATTTGCCTCCAGCAGAATTATGGTGCTACTTTATGCCAGTGTTGTTGTGATTAGGTTCAGAACTGAATCCGAACTTGAACCGAACCCAAATCCGAACCTGAATTCAGGTTCGAGCAAGGGATGAGTCCATATGCTCGAGTGCCCTGCACTATACTTCACCAGCATGCTTGTGAAACACACTGAAAAATCTGAATCCTAGAAATCTACAAAGGACAGTAGAGTGCACCAGTGCATTTACGGCATTACCAACGTCTTTACTGACATGGAAGCGCATTAAGGTATCTTCACTTTAAGTTGGTCAAGCATCACTCCATCTGAAGAGGAAGAACCTCGAGGACGCTCTCCTTGCAGCACAGAATGCGTACTTACCTATCAATCAATTTAAAGTCATTTAATTCAAATTCATACGGCCGTAATGACCGTAAACGGCCGTAAAGTGTACCGTACCGTACCGTACCGTAAGACCCCCCATCCCAGCTTTACGGCTACGGTTACGGCCGGTAGCCTACCGTAAACGCCCGTAAAGTTTACGGCCGTAACCATATACGGTTACGGTGGGGATCCCTAATCCGCGTCGTCTGCGCGGGTTGAATTCGAGAATGCCGGGTGACCAAACGGCCTGCGAAACAAGATGGCGGACCAGATTATCGAGACACCGTCGCCACACCGGTGCACGCCTCCTGGCAGGAGACGTGCAGACGCGTCGCGTCGCGATTATTACGTCAATCATTGAATCAATCAATCCGACGGCAATGTCCGGAAGTTCGATTTTGCAAGTTATATCACATAATAATAATAGTACAAGTACGTGGCTACGTGTAAAATATAAGAGAATGGGGGTTACTGTAAAATCCTGGACCCCACACGGGAGAACTTAGCTCACAGTCTAAAATCTAGAGTCGACACCATAAATCGGTCGGTGATGTCGGACTCGGACATCCCGATTTGGGGGGGTTGTCAAAGAGGTCTCACACCAAAGATTCCCAAATTTCGGCACAGCTGAGGTGCAACTCGAACACCTGGAAATAAAGTTGCACCACAGTCCGCCTGAAATTGGAACTGATTCAAGGAGTTTCAGTTCAGCCAATTCTACAACTGAAATGAATGGATAAAGAGTGAGATTTGGGTGCACTGGAATGAGTTCGAAATGCCAGAAATCAGGTTGCAGAAAAGACCCGCCGAAACTGGGGGGCTGAACGACTAGTCCCGGTACGAAAAAAACGCCCTCTGAAGGTGTGCATTTCGATGGAATCGAAGAGGAAAACTAAAGTACAAATTTCCGCTGGCATTTCGGGGCACCCGAAACCCGGAACTTAGGTTCCGATTTCAGCACTACCCGATATGTAACCCGAAATTTGTGGTTTCGGCGTCGCGGAAATTTGGTCGGTGGATTGTCAGCAGACTGTCCGCTGCTTGTCCGATGTCTGTTTGCTACTCGTAAATAAGATCGTCTGCGGATAGTCCGTAGACCATCCGCGGACCAAATTTCAGCCTGTCTGAAAGGTAAAATTTCGGTTTAGATCTCGGCTGGCACTGAAATTTGAACGAAAATCCTGGGTTTCGGGTGCACTGAGACGCTAGCGGAAATTTCTGCTTTAGTTCCCTTTCGGCCCAGCTGAAATGCCAACTTTTGAGAGAGTCCTTTTTTAGTACCGAAATCAGTCGTTTAAACTATCAGTTTCCGCTAGTCCTTTCTGCCATCCGATTTCAGTGTGCCCGAAACTAAATCTTATCTATTCATTTCAGTTACAAAATTAACTGAACTGAAACTCCCTGAATGAGTTCCAATTTCAGGCGGACCGTTGTGCAAATTTATATCCAGATATTCGAGATGCACCTCGGTGGCGCTAAATTTGGCAATCTTAGGTGTGTCTGTGTTAAGCCGGCAATTGCCGCTCACCTCTCGGGCGAAGGGGACGCATTCCCCGAGCGGGCCGCAGAGATAATGACTTGCCGGAGCATCAGTATCGATGTGTGAGACGGATGTCATTGACGACCTGCGGCGGTACCGACTTGCCACTGCTGGGTGCAGCCCATGTTCGACGACTGACACTCGACGCCGCTGTTCTGGGCCATCTCGTTCGCCACTTCGGTGGCATCGACGGCGTTGGGGGAGCTGCAGTGGTGTGGCAGGTGAGGGCCAGCGTACTGGCAGTGGCGACGAGGATGAAGGGGACGCGAGGAAACATTGTTTAAGAGAGGCTTTGGGTGTGGATGTGGATATCGATTGTGATGAGGGAATGTACTCCTGTTTGAGTTTTTATACTTCCAGCGTTCATTTCAATGACCTCGAGGTGCACCAGATGCCCTCACCGCAACCATCCTCGTGGACCTGGCGCCCTTCCGCGTTCGATGGGTTCGGACGAATCTTCACTCGTGCAGGGGCAGAGAGGCGTATGAGCCGGCCGATCATGACACGCACCTCGTTGAGGGGACCGGAGGTGTGAAGACGCGGGCAATGCATCCCCAGCTTCTCCAGAACGGCATGTTCGCCGACCACATCGAGGCGCTGGGTCTACCTCGCTCGCTCTCAGCCTACCGTTGTGGCGAAGGAAGAATGGGAGGAAGATGCTAATCCCCTCCCCCCTCCACTTTTAATTGAGCGACTGGACAATAGGTTGCAGATCAAGTCTTTCAGATGTGAGCTCTTCTTCCCGCAGATCGC
>JARGYA010000770.1:0-48278 GCA_029204335.1 Mycena vulgaris | reverse complement strand
CCTACCAGGTGCGTACGAGACGCCCTCGAAACCGACCGTATTGTCCCATCGGCGATGTAAATGATGCCGCCGTCCTGTTTATACAGCTTGTACGCCCCGCCCTTGAACGACGTATTGAGCACATCATGGAGCTCCACCACAGTAACAGTGCTTTCCTGCGTGCATTAAAGAAGTGCGTTTGCGCCTCGTCTGTGGTGTTGTAGAACACACACACAGTCCCCGCCGCATTGACTAGCGCGCCCTCCTCGACGTTCGATGTGCTGTACGGCACGAACGCGATTGTCCACACGTACTGGTCCGTCGGCACGCTCGCGTCGGCGCCACCCGCGCCGACGAAGCGGTCCTGCGCCGTGAAGTTGACCGCCACCTGCCCTGCAGAGGTCGTCGTGGTATCGTAGGCCTGTAGATACGCCGCCGGTGGATTCTGGAAAACGCGGGAAACAAAACGGCGGCTATTTTCGACGTCGTCATCAATCTGCATCAGTAAAACAGCAGGTCCGTCTTTCGCGTCTTTCACGTCTTGCGGCAGATGCAAAAGACGCGAAAGACGGACATTTCCAAAGACGTGCATCTTCGCTAAGCAGGGTCAAAAGTCTTTCCTAAGACCTCAAGTCTTTCCCAAGTCTTTCCCAAGACCCTCCATCTTGGGAAAGATGTGAAAGACATGAAAAGTCTCGCGGCAAGTTCCTCTGAAAGATTGGAAAGACAATTCAAAATCACAAAAGATAAACCAAAAACACATATATTCGGGACTACTGAAACAAGTGGAAAAAAATCTAAAGTTACATTTAGCTCTATGATGCGCACCGCTTAGTCACCACCTATACTGTACTACTGTCAAATCGGCTGGGGGTGATTTTTGAATTTTTATATGCATTTTTTTACCACTTTTGGGCGGTAAAAACAGCACTTTCAACGTCCTGTTGGCATGTTTCCCAGCTGAAACACATCCCAATGGATATCTCAAAGTTCCCATAGACGGCATCTGGGCCGGAAATCAGAATGTAGTGGGTACTGCCAAATTGGTGGGTTCATGGAGTTATAACTCATTGAATAAATTCAGGAAAAATAATCCCTCTTACAGATCTGTAGCTACAGTGAATCTAAGCCTTTTGGCAAGAGGAATAAAGTATCAGGGAAAAACTGGGTGACTAGTAACAGTTGTCACAAAGAGGTGGCCACTAAGCGGCGCGCACCATAAACACTGAAAAGAAGGATGTAAGTAATGGAATCAGAGCCAATGGACTGGCATACCGCTGCCATATGATACGGGGCAACGTTGAAAGGCAATAGAAATAGGTTGAGATTGGTTAGCGGAGCTGTGTGACTGCGAGCGTGGTGGATCAACCATACAGAGCAAGCAGACACCCGAAGATCGATGTTGCGCGAAAGGATTTGAACGACGAAATATGGTGCCAGAACTAATTAGTTACGGTTTGATCTTGATGGGAAACAGTGCAAGAATGATTGATTTTGACTCGCAGGCACGGGTTGGCAGATGTCCTGGGAAAGGGCTTGCATGGTCGCAAAGGTATGCATATCTTGAAGGCGTGGTCTTGAGGCAAGAGTACATGACCGATGAACCGGGAAGGTAAGTAAGACACACCATATAGACCAGGAAATTCTGCCCAGAAAGGCTCCACGTCTTCAAACTTGTCGCCACGCACGCAGGCGATGACGTGGCGTCGCATTTCGCAGTCTTGCGTCGCACTTCGCGATCTTGAGATGTTTGAGGGACCATGTCAACGGCTTGCTCTGGAGGTGTTGAGACTTTTGAAGCTCCAAGGGGGTGCCAAGAACACAAAGGGAGAGACGGGATGGCGGAAGGGAAGTGGGGGTTGGTGGGAGAAGAGAAGAGACCAACGAAATACTTAAATCAAAAAAAAAGTCAGGCTAGCTGTTACCTGTCAAGCGCTAGTCTCTCATAGACAGACGCTCTATACGAACGCTCGTACCTCGCTGTATAGAGTCTGTTAGTTACCGCGGGGTCGTGTATGAAGTGCTCTCTTATTGCTCCGCAGCCTTCCGTACCTCGAATTCGTGTTTCCAGGCTGCATCAAGGCTCTGGGTGATTTCTGATTTTTTTCTAGTCCATTTCAAGGTGAACTCTAACCATTTGTTGTTTCTGGGCGAAGCAATTGCATACAAAAGTTGCGACCTTTACACCATAGGTTTAAGGGCTTGTTTTAACATTCTGAATTGACAGAAAGGTAGTCATAGATAATAAAGCCCCATAAATCTTCAAGTCTCACTGAACATTATGTTTCCCGTGCAATGGGACGCGACTCGGAGAATGGTTACCTAAGATTATGTAATAACAGCGCACTACATACACAAGCGCGCGGTAAACACTAGACTAGTCAAGCGCCACGATGCGATCAAAGCTGGTGTTTCACGTCGCGGCGATCAAAACACCGGCGGAGTTTCAAAGACTTATAATTATTTCTCTGGATCGTTACTTCGCGTTGGGCGGGGTTTGCATCAGGCCTTTGGTTGAGGTCCCTCGAATTATGTGCAATACCTAGGGTGACCTACTTTCGACTAAGTTTTCCATGATTAGCTAGGAGTTTTTTTTCGCCGATGAAGAAATTGAAAGATCATTTACGAAAGACTAAGACACGTCCTCGGAAGACAAAGATGTTGAAAGACATGGAACAAAAGATGTAAGACTATCTTCGCAAGACTAAGACGCTAAAAGATGAGATGTTAAGACGAAAGACGCGAAAGACGAACCTGCTGTTTTACTGATGTGGTCGGACTGGAGATTGGTACAGCGGATCGTGGGCACAGCGTAGGTGAGGCTGTACGCGCACTTGGGGGGCACAGCCGACGGGTGTATTGGAGAGGAGGGCGATCAGCACCGCGCGATCCCAGGTGTTCATAACAGGCCCGTAATGGAGCGCTCTGCGAGTCGATGTTTTTATGGATGGAAGGTATAAAACGTTGGGACGCACTGCTCGGTGAAGTCATGCAACACTCTGTCTGTTGCCAAGTCGAGCGTTGGGACAGTGATCATCTCATTGGTCGTCGGTTCAGCGCGACGGACGCTTAATGACGGGGCGAAGACGGTAATGAGACGGGACGCGAGAATGGAAATCATGATAATGAGGGTGAGGGGCGCCTGGAAGATGAGGTTGGTGCGTGGGAGGGTCATCATGGACGGTTCGCTGAGCAGGGCGTCGATGTTATCCACTGCAGGAAAATTAGGATCACGATAAGCAGACTGAATGACAAGGACGAACGGGGAAGTGACTGGCGTCGCAGTGTTCTCCAGGACTGAATTTCACGTCAGGATCCTCAACTCAGCATCAAAAAAGACCACACGCACCATCTGGATAAGACTCACGCCTGCGGAGAAGCAGAACATGATCTTAAACGCTGACTCCAGCAGGATCTCGATCTGGCTGCTCTTCGTCTGCGTCCAAAAGCCCGTGACCGAGTGCCCATTGAGATGCGAGTCAAAAAGATAGCGGAGAACGGCCTCAATTAGGCAGGTCGGTGTGTTGGCCCGAATTCCCAGAGAACGAACTGTCACCACTCTCGGCCATGACAATGACGATCTATAACCATGACCGAAAGCCGATGCCCGGATTTCTTCGACAAAGCAGTAGTCATTTTCCTGTCCATGGGACGCCGGCGCTGAAGCAAGCAACAGCCGACGATCTCGGGATATTGTCACCTAAATTATGGTCGGTTCCTTGGATGACATCCTATGGAATCCCTCAAGCTTGGGCTGAACTTAAAGCTCCGGGTGAGTACATGAGCCAGCCTGCTGGGAGATTATCATCTGGAAAGAAGTGAGCCTCGTTGCGCCGGCACTAAGTCGACACTTGGCTATTTGCTGTGCCAGGCTAGAGTGCAAGCCCGACCCCAAACCCGAACTTGGAATTGAGCCCGAACTGCACCGTCGTGCTGCCTCGGCTTTATGAAACTCCATATAGGAGCTCTGACTCACGATTTTGCTAGTACCCGACTATGGTTAGCGATGCCAACCTTGGTCAAGTAAGCCGCGTCGTGATGCAAAATTTCGGGAAAATACGCTCACTCACCAAATGGGTCTGCATCCTTGTATAAAAATCAAGCATAGACGCGACAGAGAATATCATCCATGTTTCTCAAGTTTCTTTCTCTTGTCGCCGCGCCCGCTTTCGCGGCCATTTTGATGGACGCTAGCATCGCTGGCGACACCTTCAATGTGCAGCCTTTCAAGATTGATCTTAGCAGTGAAGTTCCGCACTTGATGGACCTCGCCAACAAGACTCATCTTCCGTTGAAACCGTTGTACCCCGACGCTGGCCTCTATAAAGGAATTGAACTCGATTACCTTCGCGAACTACAAACAGCATGGGTAGGAAATTTCGATTGGGAAGCACAGCAGGCGGCGTTGAATGAGTCAGTATCATCGTCATGTCCTTTCTTGAAACACGACTAACAGGTCCACAGGTTCAACCACTACACCGTGGTTATTGAGGGACAGACCGTACACTTTGTGCACCAGAAATCGGACGACCCAGATGCCATACCTCTGATTTTGCTTCACGGATGGCCAGGTACCCTGTTACACCCCGGTCTGGAGGTAATCTAACCGGATTTTCAGGCTCGTTCTACGAATTCTCGCCGGTCATCAAGCCGCTGACCGAAAGCTGGACAAGCGCTACGGGCAAGAATGTGTCCTACCACGTTGTGGTTCCGTCCCTCCCGGGATTCGTCTTTTCGTCTCCGCCACCACGGAACTGGACCGTGGATGACGATGCGAGAATATTCAACACTCTCATGATTGATGTCCTCGGTTACTCAACCTTCGCGGTTCATGGGACGGACTGGGTAATAACCCTTCCTCGGAACGGACATGTATTCACAATTTTGCCTTGTTTCGCAGGGCAGCGTGATAGGTTATTCCCTCTACAGCGCCTTTACTACAACCACACGCGCAGCACACTTTGTCTTTCTCCCGTTTTTTCCCCCGACGGCTGAAGAAATCGCCGCAAATAATATTACTCTGTCGGAGGAGCAAAAGGTGACTGTACAACGAGGTACTGAGTGGTTCTCAACCGGCATTGCATATTTCATGGAGCAAGAGAACAAAGTATGTTCCATATCTCATATTCAAATCACCACTTGACTGATGTTCGTAGCCCAATGATATTGGACTGGCTCTATACGATAATCCTGTAGGGCAACTGGCGTGGATTGGTGGACTGAATGAGAGAGGTTTCTTATCATTTCCTCTGACCGGTTAGCACACTCATGTTTTTTTTCTTACTCAGCAGAAGACCCTCGTGCGGGGACCCCGCCCTCCGTGTTGAACGATACTGCATTTCTGACTCTAGTCTCTCTCTACTACCTCACCAACACGTTCCATTCCTCCCTCTGGATCTACGCGCAGAATCCTAATGGGTTCCGTGGTACGTACACGAAAGCAAACACGGACGCTCCGATGCTGTTCAGCCAGTTCGAATATACCAACGCACTGTGGCCGCAAGAATATGTTGCCAAGGTCGGGAATCTGGTCTCCTACAAATGTATGGTACCCACCCCTTTGATCGTTCTGTAAACTCATTAAGATGTTATCTTTGGTCAGTTCACGATTTCGGCGGGCATTTTGCAGGACTGGACAACCCCCCCGCGCTCATCGAGGATATCCGGGAGATGGGTCTATACTTTGACGCTTGATCAAACGTCTCCTCTATGGAAAAATCTCTCCGACCCAGGCAGTGAGGGATGATCTCATCGTATGAAGATAACGCACATGAATGATTATAATATTGACTCGAAAGGCGCGCCGCAAATCTCGGGGCTCCGAGTTGCCTCAAGGGCGTGTTTCCTCCACGTTGTGATATTCTCTCTTTCTGTGCCCACTCTAAGTAAGAGTTCTCACAACCCCGATGACCAAAGAGGCCCGAGTCTCTTTCTTCCCTTCCAATCCTCAACCCTTTTATGTCCGTGCAGATATTCCTTGCCTTCAGATGTGGTCCGCATAGTTGGCTCTCGTTTCTTCCGCCGAGTCTGACGCAGTAGGTAAGCCACGGTAATTTCTACCCTTCGAGGACAGAATAATCAGAAATCATTCATAGCCCTCATTTGACACTCTTCTTTCTCGTTTCTACCCAGACCCATCTCAGATTTTATGCCAACGATTTTTTTCCCATGGAAGCGAACCGAACATACAACTAAATCGGGGAACATTAACGTGATACCGCATTATACGGTCTGGCCCAAAGTCCTCTCCACACAGGCACAAGATTCAATCGCTATTTCCGACGCAGCCCGAAGGCTCCTCATGCGTGGCGGCTGCAAAGAAGGTCAGCAACTCATTGTGTCAATAACGTATGGCACTCACTTGGTTGAATGATGGGTTCAACCTCGGCCAGGGTAACCCCAGAAGTCGAGTGAGATCATTGCGGTACGGATCGAAGTCTTTAGCTTAGGCAAATTCGTAATGATATTCATGCCAGAATCTCGCAGTCGGGAAAAGGTGGAACCTCAATCGAGGGAGTCCGATGGAGTCTCATCTTGAGTCATTCTAATATTCACCGACGGATCCAAGGACTAGTAAAACTGGTCCGATTGCGGGAATTTGAGGCCGATACGTGGACCTTGTTGTCGGATGTTCATGGGACAAAGCGAGATATATGTCTGTCGCAATGTGCCCTCCGCACGCAAGAGATGTTAAGGCTGATTGTCGACCGCGACCACACATTCCAGATTGTCAACCACCCTTGTGGCAGATCTATCAACGCACTATGCTGGGCGAGATCGACTAGTATTGCCATATCGATATCGATTTCCTCGGTTATGGCTGCGTTCGTCAATGTACATGTACGGGCCTCCAACAACCAAATCCCAGACGGTGTGCCCTGGGGCAAGAAAAAAAACTTAGAGTCGGAATGAGGACCATCATTGTCGGAGTAGATATATAGAAGACATTCGTTCGCTCTTTCTCGGGTAGGAACCAAGACATCGATTCCAAATGGATCGCACACAAGATGATGAGTACTAAGCATGCGTGACTGTAAGTAATAGAGAGTTTACAATACCGTGGGCCACTCATCCAGTCCTCCTTGGAGCACGCAAACCTCAGAGTCCATGGCTTTGTTTGTTTTTCCAAATGTTCTTCAGAATCTTCTTCATTTCTACTCGTTGGTTGCAATCTGCAACATACAAGATATCAAGACTAATACAGGGTGGGAAAAGAAAGCGCATACCGGCTTTGTGCCTCTTCCAGTCCGTCTTTTGGCAAATTGCTCAGCAGTATACGACCTAGTGCAGAAGAAAGGGAAGACAGCGGTAAAACCTCGCTTTTCAGCACACTCGAGAAGCTGGACTGAGAGAGACAGATCTGAGGTGAGATACGCCAATTGTATATCGGCGTCAAAGTTGTTTCGGTCCTTAAGAGCGATTTGGAGATGCAGGAGCGCATCGGTGTATTTTCCCTTCCGACATAGATCTTCTGCGATTTGCAAACTTACAGACAAGAAGTTGAGTGGACTCGCAGTTCGGAACTACGGAAGGGGAGATCGTGAGCGCACTTTCGCTCAGACTCCTCCGAAACGAGGCCGCCGCCAGCGATTCCGAGCCTGCCTTCTGCTCCGAATCGTTTATCCATGGGTGATAGCTGAAAAAAAACGCTGAGAGTAACGGCCTGTCACGATCCCGTGCTGTGACACGTCGCGACGTAATGAATGAATTCCTGACGTTTCTTGCGAAGGCGAGAGCATAATAAACTCTCAACCGTCGGTTTTCTTTCAGAGTAAATTTTGGCGTCATTCGATGAGTTACCTGGTATTATTTTGTGACAGATCGAACGGAAAAGGCAAGATGTAAGTCGAGAAAATGCAGTTCATCTTCATCGCGCCATGCGGAGAAGCCCTCAGGCACGATACCTGTTGAACCAATCGAGCGATGTCTGCCACACAGCCCTGCTTGCTTCCACCCCATTTAACGAATGTCCTTCCTTCTCGAACCAGTGCATCTCGACGTCCTGCTCCGGCCGCTCATTTCGCGCCTCGCCCTGTGGTGATGCCGCTCCGTTTTGTACCACAAAACGGAGCGGCAAATGTGTAGCAATGATGGGAGCACAGGGAAACGCGCCGGGAAAATTCAAGAGCCAGTACGCCGTCGAAACCCCGGGGTCTTTTTTTGGAACCAAGCCGTCGCCCTGGTCGCCACCCAAATATGAAGTTCGGTGAGCGGCATACCTCGAAGGAACCGGACGGTTTTATTCCCGCTTTCACATACAGCAGATCTTTGTAGAGATTTGACATCTAGTCAGTTTTTCAGCGAGAAGTTCAGATTGAGAGTGAAGTCGAATGACTCACCAACCGTACAATGGGCATAGTTTATCGTGGCATGCTCGCTTAGGATTTGTGTTGCACTGCGTTTTATCCCACTCGTGGCGGCCCTGACGGACGAGAGGGCCCTCCGTTTCACCGTCTTCCTCTGGAATACACATTGGGCCCTCAGAAGAAATTCAGCTGAAAACACCCATTGGTTTATGATTGTTAGATGGATCCTGCTGACGTTGCATGGTTCCATAATGTATCAGTGTCGGAAACAGATTGCATTGAAAGGGAATACACAGCGCATCAGTATCGATAACCAAACCGGGAAGACCAACTTCATCCGAACCTGAGGGATTCTCGTAACTCGTCCCCTTGAAATTGAATCACAGGGAAACCAGAAGATGAGAATGACATTTATGATGTCGACGGTATGGATTTGCCTATATCAACCGGAAGAATGAGCATCGCAAACCAGAAAATGAAGGAATGATACCTTACCCATCTTGGCTCACAGGAAGTTGGCGCTAGGGTTAGGCACAGGCATGCATTCTGTGAGATCCGGTGGAGTTGGGCGGAAAACAGCGGGGACGATGAGCACACAGTGGCAACACAGAAACAGTGGGGCGGACAGAAAACTTGAGTCAACATCGGTGATCACACTTGGAGGCTGTCCCATCGCGACAAGAACGGCGAACTAAATTCACAAACGAAGCTAGATCGCCAGATAATATCCCTAGGATCGTGACCATGCTGCTGTTTCTGCATCCAGATGTGGTCGTTTGGCGAATGGCCGGAACAATAGCCGAAGAGTGTGGACGGACGTATGCACTTACATAAACGAATCCCCGGACCTTCAGGTGGAGGTAAATTTGGGACCGAGCGGCGTTGTACAATGAGGGTTCATCCCGCCGTACGTATGGTGTAGAAGTCGGATACCCGACCGTCGGTATCGGCGGTGACCGAGTCCGCGAATCCCAGACGAAAGGAGCGTAAATAGTTTGTGGGAAGGTTGCTCGGCTGAGAGAGTCCCGGAAGGGAACTGGCGAGTCTGTTCCTGTACGTGTGAACTGAGAGCGCCGTAGATCTGGACGGAAAGCTGCCCTGTCCAATTTATAGGAGCCGTGGATCGTGGTGACCGGGAGGCCATTCATCGTTGAGCAAATCGATTGCAGCTCTTGGCTCTAAGCTAGGTTGGATTAACTTGAGCCCATAATTGAATCGTCGAATGCGGGCAGGAGTAGAGAAGACCTGCGAGGGTGAAGCATTGGTTGAATGTAGGAGTCCGCCAAGACAGCGAAGCACGCTGGAGACTTGACACATTTGGGTGAAGATTTAGCTTGGGTTGTAAGAGCGCGTCAAGTGTTGAGATGTTGGAGACCTCCCTTCAAATACATATTCCCCAAGCCGGTAGTATATTAGTGCAGTAAACCAATTGAGAGTGATAGTAGCGATGGGTGAGATGAGGAGAATTTCCCAGTACCAGTGGCGTCGAGTGTGGGAAAGACATTGGGAATTGAATCCTTCTTGGATCTTGGCGTAGGCATGAAAGACGCATGAGGATCGCGCGAGTAGGATAATGAACCTACAGGGAATGACTTTCCCCGGTTAATAAGGGAGACACATAGGTGAAACGTACAACGTGGACCACTCCCGCCAACGACTTCAGATACACAGGGACATGGATTCCGCATCCGGAGATGGGAAATTCGATGACCGTGCCCTAACCTGAAGAACAGCGACCGCAGAAGCGGAGCAATCGAGGACTGCCCCTGTTGAGGGACAGATGCCGCGGTGGGGGAAAAGAGAGGAAGGCTAAACCAAGTCGCACCGAAAATAGGCTTGAGGCGATAAAGTGGTACGCGCGGGGAAATGGCAATAAAGTGGAGGATCGGTTGGAAAGGAGCGCGGTAGGATAATGAGTGAACGAAAAATGGAGAGGTTAGACACGTACCGTAGGCCATTTACAGTGACAACTCCCTGGTTTCCCCATGGCGGCGTTTGGATGACGACGTTCGTAAGAGGGCCGGAGTAAAGCACAGAGAGTGAAACCGGAAATTGGTAAAGAGAGTTTTTCGTTTAGACAGTGGCAGGGGACGAGCGTGTAACGCAGAAGCAGCGAGAAGTCAAGCGGGTACGAGGCTGAACAGTGGGCTTGCGTCGGAGTATGTACTGAGGCGGGGATCGGAGGAAAAGGAAACACAAAGCAAGGGGAAACATCACCGAGAGAAATGCTACATTCTTGTAACGTGCATTCTACGTCCGCCGAGTCTGGAGCTTCTTGCAACGGCAATGTTTTCGGCACTCTTGAGGGACTGGTGACATTGGGGACGCTTTCTCAGGCTAGTGGTTGGTCATGTGGAAATAAGAAATGGGCGACCTGAGATTGGATGCGCATCTCTGAACTTGAGAATACGTCGCGTCGCGGTGTGCACGAAGGAGGAAGAGAGCGACACTGTGGCTGTGTTGATGATTGATCCGTCGCTTGTCCTCTCCCTTCACCATCGATTATGCGGATTCAGCTTCCTCCGCCAGCCGCGACTCTGGTGTTCTCTTTCCTGCTTGGCAATGCACTCGGCGCCTTCTGATCGATATCCCTCTTTGGTGTGTGGCTCCATCCGCGCGTCGTGTGCGTTTCACGCAGTATACCGTTTCTCTGCGCAACCGCGTATGGCGTCTAAATTCAGAATATTCCTCGTCCGCGTTAAAAATACCTACAGTATCCTCTGTGCCTACTCTCCGGATCCCTGTCGAAATCGGGCTCGATTCACCGGCACGTTAACGTATGCTTGGTCTTGTCGTCGCTGGTGAATTCACGGACTACTGTGGTCTTGGCACTCTCGCTAGGGTGTCCTTGTTCTACAATGTACGGGATCTGTGTATCCTCCCTGTGTCCCTTTTCACTGGCTCTCGTCGACCCTTTACTGGGTGTTCGGTCCTTCAGCGCACCCTCGAGCTCAATTCCGGTCAATGACCGGCAATGTTGGCCGAACCTCGTTTGTTTCTATGTCAACACTTCTTGGGCCGACTGGGAGCTATAATCTCTGTCCGAGGCAGCGTCAATGTCGACGATGGGAAACAATACCTGTGTGCGTGCGACGCTTCGCCATTCATTTATAGCCCCACCAATTTTCGTCTACGTACGGAATTGGTGGGGTCTGGACTCTGATTCGTTTACTCGGCATGCGACCTCGACGGTTTTCAGGATGTATCTGCTTCGGTTCCTCGACGAACTTCTTCGTATCTTAATTCGCGACCATAAGGGTACAGATGTGGGCATATGCTATCACGTCCTGTTTGAACTTGTACCACAATATCTGGATGTTTTTCTCATTGTTCCGTGGCTCACGCTTTAGTTGTTTAACCTCATTTGTAGCTCGAGACCGAGTCTACGTACCTCTCGAATGAACTTGTTAGTTTTAAACAGGTAAATCGACAAACTGAATCATCCGAGGCCGGGTTGTATATCAGCTCTGCAAGCGAGTTGGACGGATACAAGGCGGTGATGCGATTTTATCGCCGTGGGATCAATGCTCCAGTTGCAGTTGCGGTACGATTCAAAAAATGAGTGTGCAACATATATCCTATCAATTCTCGAGCGTGGTTCATTCATAACTCCGTTTTGTGGGTTTGTTCGGTGCTGTACACAAGTATATTCTAGGTTTACAGGGAATGTTCTTCTCCATCCGTCTTCCATTTGAAAGAGAGATTTCAGTCTCTGGAAACTTGCGGGGACTACTGGTTGCAAACTGGGTGATCCGTCCCTTGTATTTGAGGTTGAGGGGCGGTCCTTTGCGTCTTCCACGAAGTTCCAGTCGCCGAGTACGAGGGATGGTAGAGGTAAGTTTGCATTGTCTTTCCACTGCTCCCATAGCTTATTCCACATCTCGCTCCGTCAAAGCGTCACTTTCACCCTGTCCCCAGTGTTCCCATTAACAGAAAGAATACAAAATAATTAGAGCAGGCAAGTAGAGGTAAGTCGAAGTTGTAGTAGGTAGATGCGACGAGGGATGATCAGAGGAGGGTGGCCTCTCCGGGTTTTGCTTTCCCCCTCCTTCCCTCCAGATCCAGGCAGGCAGACACTTACGCCTGATACACGAAGCAGTCATCAAGATAGATCCACCACGGCGCTTGGCCCCCAACAAAAGACAGCAGATCGTTGCCCTGCGCGACGACGGTCGCATGCACGAATGTCCACGGGGAGGTCCCGCTCACGCCCCCAACGCGGGGGCCATTCCACATAATATCCAGCTTCGCGGGGGACTCGAGCGTCTCGCTGAAAGTGCCGCCCATGAAGCACTGGATGCCGTACGTCACGCCCGCCTTGGTGTCGAATGGCTTGGCAGTTGAGCGTCCCGGACTGCGCGTTGTCATCAAAGATCGCGCCGAACAACGCGGCGCCGTGTCCCGAGTGCGGGAAGGGTGCCGCGTCGAAGAATATCGTAGCGTCATGGCCGCCGGCAGGGGAAGAGCCGATCCAGTTGGCATAGGAGTCCGTGAGGCAGAAGCCATCGCAATCGCTGCCGCCGAAGCCCTCGAACCCGCCGTCGGGGAGGACCGATTTGCGCGCATAGCCACGCGAGTAGGTCACGACGAGGTCACCTTGGCCGAAGTTGACGGCGGTGGATTCGTCGGCAACGCGATACCTGCTCATTCTTATCTACGCACTCCATCCTATTTATTTCACGACCTAGCTGATACCGTTTCCATAGCCGCGTGCGAATCCTCGTTGCATATATGTCCAGTCACCGTCGTAAGTATCCTGTCCTTTGACAAATCTAGCCAGCGTTTCTGATCCTGATTTTGGCCAACGTACTCCCAAACCTCCCACGAGTCCCCGTATAAGGCGTAGTTCGGAACCCGCAAAGTAAAGTAGCGGTGTTTAGCCTCAATACAGCCAAATACGTGCTTCTTTTCTTCTGAGCTCTGTCCGGCATCTGGACCCTAGCTTGTCCTATCTACCACTCGCTCTCCGTCGCCAGCCGGCCTCTCCGAATGAACGACCGGTTGAAATCCTGGCTTCAACTCTACGTCTGCAGGCCAACTCCTGGATGACTTTTACGGCCCGCTACTCGCTTTCGCCGACATCCCAAACCGGAGAGGGAAAGTTGGAAGGCCAAACAAGCATACCGATCGCCTCCGTTGGAATGCCCATTTTGAACAGGAGATCATTGCAAAATATGCTGCCCCTCCCCCTCCATTCCAGGACACGCCGCGCTCCGACTGGCTACGGAAAACCGCAGAAATCGCCGACCTTAATCAGGGGATCGCACAATTGGCCAAGGAAATTATGGGACAGGAGGGGCTACTCATCGCCAGGGCCATCGAGTCTCTCGAGGGCAATTTTGAAACGGAATGGAAGGAGCTTGATGTGACGAAAAAGAAGGAATTCGCGTTGGAAGGCCTCTATCGCGGCGCCTGTTCCGCTCAGCACCCCAACAGCCGCATCTTGTGTCCGGAAATGATTGTCGATGGGCTCGTAGGCTCACGGAGAATACTGCCTAATCAACCTGGTATGTCTGATTTTTGTTTAAACGATAGTCCTGACAATCCTTGAAAGCTAAACCGCATCATTGGGCATGATCCTTCTGGGAACCGCCGCGTGAAAACCCTTTCCCTCTTCGTCCATCCCCACGTCGAGCAAGAGGCAAGATACAGCGAGGGATCGCCTGATTTTTTCGAGGCGTGGCTGTATCGCGCGGTTCTTCTGCGCCACGCCTACATTGTGGGTGCTCTCGTTGGCATTCTCGAAGCATATGTACGTGAGATAGACCGTTCTGTGGGCTTTCCAACTCACTCGCATATAGCACAATATCAGCCCCATGATGATGAGGAATGCAATGCTCTCTGATACTATCCATAGCGAGGAGAGGACACGGGACAAAACTTCCTCCGCGGCACGATTAAAATCTCTCCAGCAAATACCAATCTAAGGAATAAGGAAGCAGCTACCTGCCTTTATGCGTGCTATTCGTGTAATAAGGCCACCGATGATGGCACCCCTTTGAAGCGATGTAGTCCGTGCCAAGTTCCAACTGGCCTAGTACTGCTCCAGGTACGCCACTCACCGACATTGTGGCCCTTCAGCACAAATCGTGCTAATCTCTTTACTCAGTCAATGCTAGAACGACGAGTGGAAGGCTCACAAAAGGTTCTGTGGCAAGGAAAACATTGATCAGGAAGTTGTCGCGACGGACCCAGAGAAGCCCGACGATTTTATCGGGTGTCCAAAGGAAGTCCAGGGTTTCTTACGTACGCCGGCGCTGTGGCGACAGATCTGGTATCTAAGTAAAAAAGACTCGTTGCTCTTTGACTATCATGTTGGTGACCATTTCCCTAAGAAAAACTCGCCCCTCGCTGATTCTGGGATTCAGTTCAATCTCACACCCACGCGTGCGAGCCTTATTTCGAGCCCGGACCTATGTAGTACGTCCATCCGCTCGTGTTGGTGTCTTCCATAACATTGAAATATCTTGTAGGCAGGCTAACCTTCCTCGTCGCGCGCCGCCGTGCGATGCCCTCCGGGTCCCTCCCCGCCGTCTACATGATGCTCAGCATCGTCGATCGCGAAAGTGCGCAGAGGGAAGGATCCCTTGACCTTACCCTTGAGCAAGTCCGGCGCCAGTTCGAGACCGATTACCGGGTCAGCACAACGGAGGCGGCGCGGCGGGCGGCTGACGAGTTTACGTCGCCCACTGCCCAGGAGCTGGAGGAGGAGTGGCCCTATCTGCAGCAGCGGATGGCACGCGCGGCGAGTCTGGGCATGTATTAGTTTCATCGGGTGTGTGGTGTTCTTCTTTGGATATTACTGCCATTAGAATTGACAACATGGATCGGTAGCCTCCCGCAATAGGGCAGACTCAGAATGCACCCCGTCCTTTGATTTTTCTTGATAAATATCTTGTTGTATTTGTGCGATCCCAATATGTGATCGCAACGTCTTGCCTAATGTACCCTGTGCATTCGACCCCGCCCGGCCGTGCGCGCGCCGTTGACATTCGGTCTCGGGTAGACCCGGCTTTCGTGCTGAGGTTGATGCGCGAAAGAAGGACGGATCGAACTGGATCGGATCTCGGGGCATCGACTCCCACGGTTTGGGTTGGTTTCAGAGCTTGTACAGTAGTCTATCACATAGCAGCTCGTAGCCTATTGACGAAATTTATATATATTATATATTATATCTACCAAAGATCGCCCGAGCAAGTCTATCTAGATAATCTATCTGAAAATGTAATGGAGTGTAGTGTTCAAGAAAATCAAACCAACTCTATGTTTGTTTTTTCCCTTCATTCCCCGGCTCCGGACCCGCGGTAAATGGGAGCAACCCACTGAGCGTATTAATGTAGTCAGCGAAATCGAGGAGCGGTGAATGAACTTTCAGCCTGAGTTCAACGTGAGGTCTTGGACTGCAGGTGCACGTGAAATGTCGCCGGGTAATAGTACTGGCTGCTTCTGACAATGTTCCATGCATGGTATGACTCGGAGTACTGATATATACATGCGTTCCGGATATTACAGTAATGGATAGCTGCCCTAGGTACGAAGATGATGACGGTGATACAACAACGCGAGGTACGAGCGAAAATGTTGTAGCGTCTGTTTATAAGTACATTGATAATATGGAATACCGTATATTTTCGTTAGATTCGACCCTTATATATTACTTGGCACTCGGGGATACTCGCAAACCATGCAGAGCCCTCCAGCGGAGGACCCCCGTTTATACCTTTGGAGGTCGTATCCCTGGTTCGGACAAAATTTTGCGAAAATTTCGGTCCAAAAAACCCCAAAGTGACCGCTTTGTGAAAAGAACGATTTTGCACTCCTCAAAAAGCGTGGGAAGAATAAATTAGTTCGGAGAAACGTCCTGGGGAGGGTGATTTTCTGGATACGACCTCCAAAGGTATAAACGGGGGTCCTTCCAGCGGGCGACCTCGGATCACAGCGCTTCACGGAGTGTCTTCAATGCCCCGCTGATTCAGAGGCTGCCGCCCGACTTCACCCCGCGGACCATGCGAATTCAGACTCTGACTACTGTCCATCTCCGCAGCGGGCGGTATCGAACGAGTCCGACGCGTGGCCTCAATGGAGAACTTTCAAGTTTGATGGTAAAGCACGTGACCGCGCTCCTGATCCCAATTCAAGCTCCGCCCCAACTCCCGGATCGTGATTGCTTTTTCCTTCCTCCTCCCAACGCGCTGGATGTCTCACCCCCTTGGCCCAACCACACATCTCCGACACCCCTTCCATTGTGCCCTCGCTTCCCTCTTTTGTCTCCCAGCCAATGAATGCGCCCGTATTCCTTGCAGCCAATGACCGCGTGATGGCAGGCTCATTCACGGTAGCTATTTAACCAGGTGTGTATGGGAGGGCCTTTCATCATCCTCCCTGCGTTGACCTCCCTTCCTTCAGCTGACTGAACCTGAAGAAGCCCTAGGATGCGCGATGCAGCTCGAGCAATGCGCGCGATTCCAGCCAATGACCCCGCCCCGTGTGCGCCCGTCCGCCCACGACGACGTGCCTATGGTCGAAAGCAATAGCAACAGTGACGTCCCGCCCTCACGCTCCCGGCTCTAGATTGCAAGAATCCTCAACCCCGACCCCGCGCTCGACGCCTCGGACTCGACGTGCGTCCCTCTCTCCTTCTCCTTCCGTTCTACGCAGCTGACTCCATCGTTCTCCCAGCAATGCGCACACCCGCCCCGCGCCAGCCCTCGTGCTCACAAGGTACCCTTGTTCTATTTCCACGCATCGCAGCACTGCTGACCCTCCCACCCAGTGCGTCCTCTGGCCGCAGCCTCCGTGACATACAGCCGCTGCCGTCCATCGGCGCCGCCTTCCCGCACGTCTCCCGCATGTGCGCCCCTCCTCCCGCTGTCCTGTAAGCCGTATTGACTGACCCCCCTCCCAGCGCGCCTCCCTCTGGCCGCAGCCTGCGCGACACCCAACCCTGCCCTCCATCGGCGCTGCGTTCCCTCTTGTTCTCCGTCTCGGGTGCGTCTCCCCCCTCCCCGTTGTCAACCGGACTGACGCCGCGTTTCTGCAGAGCACCGAAAGACGCACCCCGCTGTGCGTGCGCTCTTCCCGTCCGCATTCGCGCGCGCGGCACCTGCCCCTGTTCTTCTTCCGCCTGCTACGCCGCGAGGGCCCGCGCCTGCACCTGCTCCCGCAGCCCAACCACGCATCCTGCACCCCCTCGGTGACCCCTTCCTCACCGCTCCCGCTCCCGTCGTCCGCGGCCGCCTGCGGCCCCTCCTGACGGGTCTGCGCGCTTATCACCCGTACGCGCGTGCGCATGGCCTCGCTGGCGGTGTGCATACGCAAGCCGCCGCCGCGGTGGCGGACGCGCACTATACCCAGAACACGCACGCCCAGCATCCTGGCCCCCAGCCCCACCACTCGCAAGCCCACGTCGCCACTGTGGAGCGCAACCGCGTATTCGCGTACAACCCGCACGCCTTCGCCGCTGCGAACGTATACGATGCGCGTCGCATCAACGCCGTCGAGGAGCGCGACAACGGCTTCGTGTACAACCCGCCTCTAGTCACCGCTTCGGCCGCGTCCGGCGCGCATCCCAACCACGCCAATGCCTACCGCGCCTTCGCCGCCACCGACGTCTACCGCGCGCGAGCCATCGCCGCCACCGAGTGCGATATTTGCGTACCACCCGCACGCCTTCACCATGGCTACGGACGCGCACGCCGCGCATGACCTCTCCACCACGGGCGCGCAGCCCGAGAACGGTTCTGCGTACAACCCGCACCTCGTCACAGACGCCTACCTCTCGCATCCAATCGCGGCTTCGAATACGCGCCATGCGCACTTCACCACGGCCAAGAATGCGCAGCACCGCGGCGGCTTCGCATCCAACCCGCATGCCTTTGCCGGCACGGACGTGCACGCCCAGCCTGACCACCCACTTCCCATCGGCGCGCAGGGTGGTCGGAAGACGGCGAGGAGGCGGGATACCCGCTTGTCCTCGTCATGGACACGGGTGGCGTCGTGGCGGATGCGGGCGCGGGCAGCGTCGTGGCGGATGCGGGCGCGGGCAGCGTCGCGGATGCCGACGCAGCGTGAGGAGAGGACGGCGAGGGGGCGCATTATCCGCGGGTTGTCGTCGGCGCGGGCGCGGGGACGAAGACCAATACGCATCCGACGAAGAGGTGGAGTACGCGGAGGACGCGGAGTACGCAGATGAGGACATGGACGCCGAGCTGAACGGCAGCTCCGCAGGCTGGGGAGACGACGAAGGATATGCCGACATAGACGACTTGATCGTTTGGGACGAAGACCAATACACCTCCCTCGACGACGACTTGGAGACGCTCCGCGACCACGACTACGACGACGCCGACGCGTACTCGACGTTGGGGCGGGACGAAGACGGATGCGCCGGATACGACTACGCAGACTAAGACGCGCGGCGCTGGGACCACATCTTCCCCCTCCCCAGCATACGCGCCCCATGCGCTTCCTCCCGCCCAGCAGCAGCACGGCGCCGCCCCCGCCCCCGCCGTAGACCACGAACGCGCAGGGCCCCGCTGGCACTTCGCGTCGGCGCGGGTGCAGGGGGTGGAGCGTCGGCGGGGTGTGATGCGCGCATGGGGCTTTGATGCGGGTGAAGGCGCATCGGAAGCGCGCACGGGGCTCGGGAGAGCAGTCGGAGACAGAGTCGAGCGCGGAGTCCGACGGCGAAAGAGGTGGGGGTGATTGCGAGGGCGGGGAACTACGGCGTAAGCGCTTGCGCATCGAGTGCTGAGCGGCTCGGGCGTGGAGAGTGAGAGGAGAGCGGACGCGCGGGTGTTATTTTTATTTGTATCTATTCCCTTTTCTTTTACTTTCCTTTCCTCATCTTATTCCTTACTTTTCTCTCGCCTCTTCTCTTACTTTCCGTTCCCAGCGTTTCGAGCTTATCCTTCGTTTCGGCGCGGACTATGTATGTACTGCAATTATACCTCTTCCTTTTACTATACCTACCTGTCCTGTTGTACACTATGTCGGCAAAAAGAATGTCACATATGTTTCTCGCTCATTTCTAGCCCGAACCACTCCAAATAAAATGCTAGCATGAACTGCCCTCGATTTATGATAATATGCACAGTTCAGTCTATGGCCCTCCTTCGTTCTCCCGGAATAAAATATGTCAGTGTTTTCTGAAAAATCTTGTCTGTGGAATGGTCTTGTACACAAAAATGGTGTATACAGTCTCAAAGAGCTCGAAAAATAGACATTATTCATGCTTTAATTCACCCCGATTGAAGATGTTTTGGCCTCACAATGCCTGATGCAAGTTGGCCAATTTTAGCATTTTGGTGCTGTTCTGCGGCAAAAATGCCCCAAATAGCCAACTTGTATCAGGCATTGCGAGGAAAATATATTATGGGAAATCTGGAACATGTGTGAAGAATACTCAAGCTGAAGATCCCCTATCGCATTCAAGACTGGCACACCATTTCGCCGCAGACTGGCACACCACATTCATCCGACTCGCCTCACGCATTTGGGGAGATTGGCAGAAAGAAATATCTCAGAAGACTGGCACAAGACGCCACCGAAGATGAAGAAACGGCACTTGGAGGATGAAGATATGGACGAGGGGATGGAAATCGTGATGAAAACGTTGGAAACTTAACACCTATGGCCCGTCGTGGTCGTTCGGAATTTTTTCGATCGTACCTCAGTCATGTATTTGACATAGACGTGGTTCACGATAGCAACAATAGTAACAAGATTCTGATGCTCGAACTCGGAAGCGGTACGGCCATTTCCATTCGAAAGAAATTCAAAAACTGAGGGGCAGAGGCCTTCTTGCCAACCGCCCCACCCAGCCTTCTGTGCGTTTTTGATGTCGCCGCCAGGCGGACCGCCATCTTCCGCCGCAACGCCGAGGTGCGCCTCGCGCGCATGGTGCTCGCCTTCGCCGGGGCATGGGCGCGGCCGCCTTCGACATTGAGATCATCCGAGAGGCGACGCGCCTGCATTGGAAGTAGCACCGCGACAGATTGGATTGCGTCGGCCAACTCACTCGAGGAGATGGGATCGATCCAAGCGAGGACGGTAGGTGTGCTTTCAAGCTGGTATGTATCGAGTTGTATTCGGCAACCAGGTGAATCATGAGAGCGTGAAGGTTCCGATCCAAACTGCGGGGAAGATCTGACATGGATCCTCTGCATCCATAGCGGGACACAGCAGTGAGACCCATTGCCTGAGAGGCGGCCGGAATCACAGGGAAGGGAGGATTAACTTGTGAGAACCGAATCCCAAAGAGGAAGACGGGAGGATGGAATTGGACGCCGAAATAATCGGGAAGAGGATAGCGAAGAAATCAAGGATGGGATTCAGTCTCAACTACTGACAAAGTTGATTGAACGAGGTATCCTAGAGATTCGAGCCTGTATTTATACAAAAACGAATTTGAAATAAAGACGAAAAGGACACATGGATCGAAATGATAAACAAGAGGATTGGAACAATAAGGTCAATAAGAATTTGGAACAAGAGGATAATAAGACAATGAAGATCGAAGTAAGACTTGATGAGGAATGCAGAATAAATGAGTAGAATGGAGGATCGTGGGAGCGAGGGATTTCTCACATAACAGCACATAACTGAAGTTCGGCAAGGATCGGCGGAAGATTAGCGATGCTTAGCTATAGAGTTGCAGTCGTCGCAGGAAGCTGAGAGATACGCGTAACCCGGCAAGGGGCTCCGATGAATCGAGATTATCAACATACCTTCCATTTTTATTTTCAGAGGCTCGGGCTGAGGGCTCCCCCCCTACGTAAGCAAGCACGTGCCATCAAATTGCCTTTTCGGGACGCACATATTTTGAAAAGCTCTCCTGGACCCGGTATATACTACTTACAGCTCTCCTCCCCAAATCGCTTATTTCGGTGTCTCGTCGTTCACAGCCTTATACACTTCGTTTACATATTCAAAGGCTGAGGTAGCCGAGACATTCCTCATTGATCGTGCGAGCCTGAGTGTAACATCTTACAAGGGGGTTTCGGGATTCGAAAAACGGATATAGGGTCGAAAAGTTTTTTTCGACCCTCGGCCAGACCCCCCTCCCCCCATATAAGGAAGGAGGTTCCCACCCCTAGCGGCGGGCCGCGCTTCCGAGTCATGTGCGGGCTCACAGCCACCATATTGACAGCATCAAATCCAAACCAAAGATGTTGCGGCCCATCTCTGTGGACTCAACTGTGACTAAGAAGGCCTTTCAGGTACACATTACATCCATACCACCCCTTACACAAGTAGATTATATTTTTGGAGCTCCACGAATTCAATTTCAACATTGACTGAGGGTCTCCGGAGTGCCGCTTTGACCACATCGCTGGCCCACTCGCACAGATGTTAAATGGTATATGAATCTTTTCTCACATATATGTTGTGAGCATGTTTTTAGCTGCTAACCACCCTTAGAGGGAAACCGGGACACAATGTTCGCGCCAATTGATGGTGTGTAAGCACGACCCGCTATCCAAATCGGGATACCCACACCATATTTGAGTTCTGAGACCCAGAATTCATCTTCCGAGCATCCTGTGGTGCTCCAGGAGGTATATATTGCAGATTTGGAACTCCCTCATACTACATGATAAAAGTTTTTTTCAGCCCTCCCCGGGACCCCCCCTATATCGAAATTTTAATCCCGAAACCCCCTTGACATCTTATAGGCTGTGTACGCATACCGATGTCGCGCTTCGCAAAATAATCTGGACATTTGCTTGACAGCCACAAAGCCGGCCTGAATCCTCCCTATCGTCTTGGGTATCTCAGGCTGTTATCCTTGGGGAAAAACGCCTTCACCTTCGTATTTGCTCACATAGATCAGTATCAATCCCATCCAAACGCCGCAGTCGCGTGTCCCAAGATCCGCGTTTTACATCCGCGGGACTCGGGCGAGCATGCATCCTTGCCCTGAGTCTTATCCTTGATCATTCACACGCAGCCAACTTACTATCAACTTGAACATACGCGAAACCACCGTGCTTGATAGGCGAGTGATAGGCGCAATACAAATGCGGGAGATCGCGTGCGTATCAATCTCTCGAACGCAGTAACGTCATGCTAGCGAGCCGCGTATAAAGCTGTATACAGGGGAGTTAGCTTGAGTGAGGCTTCTTAGTGCTCGTTTGATCATTCCCTCAGCTCTGGACTAATGGCCCGCCCTGCGTTTGCATTTCTGGTACTGGCACTAGCCATCGCCCATCTCCCCCGTCAGTCCAATTTCCCGTTCAAAACAAAAATAATATTTACTCACGTTAAACTAAAGCCGTTACTGCCATCCCCGCCCTAGTGACTCTCCCTGCTTTTGGGGATCCTTCCACGACTTTTACTGCTGTCGAGTTGGGTGTCGATTCCCAATTAGGATATACGACATATGGCGTCCAGGGAGCCTTCTCGGAAGATGGACCGACACTAAGCCTTACCACGATACCATTTACAGGTACGTTGTCAGAAGCTTTATGTATTTCGCTGATTTACAGGGAATTTTTAGCCACGGTTGTTGCCGGTTCCAACCATATTGCCCTGACAGCTTCAGCCACAGGAGTAGACATCGGTTACGAGGAAGGCGACGAGTGTGATCTCCAGAGTCGAAGTGCCGTTTGTGTGGAATATGGCGTGGCACACACTGTCCCCCTATCATCACTGGTTCCGTGGGTTATCGATGTCGTGTCGACAGCTGCTCCTAGCCCCACATCCAACGGTTCTAATTCGTCACGGAGACCAGCTATCTATGGTGTGTTGGGGGGCATTGCACTCGTTGTATGCAGTTTGCTCTAAAGGACCGAGAGAGTTGTTTGTAGGGTAGCTGGCGAAATCTTCCTGTTTGGCTGCCCTGTGGACTTTCTTTGCAACAAATCACGACTAGGGAATTTCATGGTTTGGTCCTCGAAGCTGTGATAACTCAATCCGGCCGGACACGACCTCTGCAACTGGTCGAGAATTATCTTTGACGATCTTGAAGAACTTCACTGAGTACTTCCGTCATATCTGAGTGGTCATATCCTATCTGACTGAGTCATCGTCACGAACACTTACTGGATACTTGACGGAGGGGTAAGTGCCTGAATTGATTGTGAGCCAAGAGTATTTATATCACGTACGTCCTCCGGAGTTTGTCGGAACCGCATGCCAGTACAGCGCGAGTTGGGCGCTACGAGCCTCGGACATCCCGAGCGGAATGGGGAAAAGAAACCAGCGACCCCTTCAAATTGGTCAAAGTAAAGCATGTACTCCAATCCTAGATATGAAGACCGACGATGACCGACTTCCATCTTGAGTAGTATGTCTAGAAACGATCATAATTTTGAAAGACTAAAATGTGCGTGTGGGTTGCAGTCTGTGCAGAATCCGTCGCGCCTCGTATGGGTCGTTGGTTCGTCGTGTGCCAGTTGAACGAGATCATGGCAGGGATCCCTTCAAAGAAGGGCCGACTGCCGCATGTTTCGCAACCATGCGCGACGATCGCGGCCGTGAGTGACTTTCGATCGCGCGCGCCAAGATTGCCGGCGGGCGCGCTCAGGACATGACGAAAATACAGTGCAGCGAGAGCCTGAGCTCACGAGTCGATCATGTTGAGACTTGAGGGCTTGAGGATAAGTTGATGCATCGAGTCAGAATTAACATGTCAGCCTGCCAGTGAGAGGAAGCTCCGGGAGAGGATAATGACGATGGCGCACCGACACCGTCGCCTGTCATAGGACTTGAAGCAACTCTCAAGTGGTCGCTGCATGCAGCGTGTAGTGATGTTCTGGCTTTGGCCTCAGGCCAAAAAGCCATGGCTCTTTGGCTTTGGTACCAGGGCCAAAGGCAAGCCAATTTTTTGGCCTGGGCTGGCTTTTGCCGATCAAGTCCTACCCGCCCAGGAGGCGATGAGTTCAGCAAATATCATGACAGATTGATGATGAGGGTGTTCCAACTATGATGTCGCGGACGCTTGAGGGTATTTTACTCCGGGGCCTGCCATATAACCACTCCATAGCTGGTTGAAGTATCCAACAGGCATGCGCAAAACTCTACGCAACTTGAGTCTCACTTGCCCGGCACCGGTGCACCATGCCTGGGGCATCTGTTTGTAGCCGGTGGGGGTTTTCTGTGGGCGGTTGACTGATACTTTGAATTTATTTCAGGTTCCTCACCATGCGTGGTAAAGCCATGGCCTAGGCCAAAGCCAGGCCAGGCCAAGCCAAAGCCAGAACATCACTATGCCAGCGTGTCTCAACGTGCTCGTTGTCCGGGGGATGCGCCAGATCTGCGCCAGTGGAGCCAATGGAGTCGTCAACTAGTGGGATGAAGATCTCGACGTATTCTTTGCAAACGGGATTTGAGAGTCGCTTGAGAGAGGAGAAGAAATGCACAAGGCCACGTGGCACAGCCGCCAAAATGACATCGTGGCGGTGCGAACACGAGGCTGTGCGCACTCGAATCCGACTCCCATGCGGATCTCCTGGAGGAGACTGAAGGATCGCCTACATCGCTCAGTCCACAAAACTCTGGCCCTTGTTCGATTCCCTCGTTCCAAGCAGAAGCTGGGCTCGACCAGCGGCGTCGCTGGCACATTCGCTGCCCGGCTACCCCAGGAGCTGTGGGAGGAGATAATTCAATGCCTAGAGTCGGAAGTGGATTGGAAATCGTGCTCTCTTGTTTCGCGCGGGTTCCGAAATATATCTCAATATCTACTCTTCGAGATGCTGTACTTCGAGGACAATCCTTGGCCTCGTTTCAAACTCGTCGCCCAGGAATCACCGCATCTCATTCACTACATTCGGCGGGTCAAAATTTACCGCCTCGAAGCTCTTGATTTCCTCTGCTCCCTGCGAATCCCGCAGCTTGGCAGGACCCCCGTTTATGCCTTTCGAGGTCGTATCCCTGGTTCGGACAAAATTTTGAAAATTTCGGACCAAAAAAACTCTAAAGGGAACACTTTGTGAAAAGAACGATTTTGCACTCCTCAAAAGCGAGGGAAAAATAAATAAGTTCGGACAAACGTCCTGGCGAGGGTGATTTTCCGGATACGACCTCCAAAGGTATAAACGGGGGTCCTAGCTTCGCCACATCTCCCTCGGTCTCGGGGATCCACCACCCTCTGCGATTAAAGCTGCGCAGACGCTGATTTCTTTGGACTCTGTCCGTGGAGTGGAAATTCGAGGCTACGTGCGCGACATGAACATCATCCCTACCATTTTTCAGATGGTTTCTCCCCATCTGCAGGCGCTCGAACTGGATATCAGTGGTGCGCCCGATATTGAAAGACCCATCCAGCACCTTCCGTGTCTACGGGAACGGCCCACAGTCATTTCTCGACTGGAGATAGGCGCCGAGAGCCGACTTACCCAATGGCTTCTGCATTCACCCGACTTCTTCGACTTGACCCAGCTCACGGATGTTCGGTTCTGGAGTCCCGAGTCCCTCTCCATCGATGTCGCACAATTGCTACACACCGCGCGGTTGACAATCGAGTCTCTCTCCTTCTCTCTCGGTTTGTGAACTAGAAAATGCTATGTTGATGTCTCAAACTGATTCCCCGTGGCCAGACATAATGCCACAACTAGATCTCAGCCAATTTCCGAGGCTGCGCAACTTGACATTGGATTCATACAAACAACTTCAGAATGTCGTCCCAGCGCTCGCGACCTTCCATCCACCTGCGAGCATCAAAGTTCTCACTTTGGTGCTCGTCCGCGGGATCGCCAACCGCCAAGGGGACCCGTATAGCGACCTGATGCGCGCCTTTGCCACTTTCGCTATGGCCTCGTTGCCCGCACTTGAACGGCTGACGGTGGATTTACTGGACCTGAATGGAGATGACTCTGCCTATGCGACGACATACATTTTTAATCCAAACTATGGAAAGCCGGAGCCTCATCACGCTTTTAAGCGAGCTCCGGCATGATTGCCGTGTCACTTCCGCTTTCAGTTGTGGGACCCCGAACCTAACCGTACCACTCCGTCCTCCTCTGGCCGTCACAATTTTTTCTGCACACACCTACCAAGGCTCCAAAGATCAACTTGATGCGAAGGCGTGCAATGCCTGAAGTACCTGCGGTAGGTAGGTAGGTAGGTAGGTAGGTAGGTAGGACTGCGGAGATTGTAGACCGGAGTCGATGATCCGCAAATAAGTCCGGTGCTACAAAATTTCCGGAGCGCAAGGCGCTGTTGAACCGCTGCCGGCGGCAATATTCACGGCGCAAACAATCTTCTTGACCCTGAAATATTCAATTTCAATGTATGCCGCCAGGGAACAGTCTGTGGTTCATTCTTCGTGCATACCCCTATCGTATGCTAACAGCCAGCTCCCGGACGGCGCGAAAAGACACAACTGCACTCTACAGGCATCTTATTTCTCCGGACTCAAGCTCCCGTCTGCAAGGCACGAATCGTACTGGAGTGCATGGTTGAAATTTGAGCCGTTTCCTCTTTGAAGTGAACGGGTAATAAGCGCCGTCGTAATGGAGGTCCCAACAGTCAACTTGATGTGAAGGCAGCGAAGGCTTGCAATGCCGGAAGTACCTGCAAAGACTCGAGTGAATGATACGCCATGAGTCCAATGCTACACAATTGCCGGAGCGCATCATTGAGTTCAAGTTGAACCCCTGGCAGCCCGGGTAATATTCACCGTCGCATCGTAAAACAATGAAAAGTCGACCCTGAATATTCAAAACCCGAGTTGATTATCCTCCATGAGTCCCGAACCACACAATTTCCGGCGCGCAACACACCTATAAAACACAACGGCCCTTTCTAATACACCATTTCCAAGGGTTTTCAACACACGAGGTGCCGCACCGACGTGTTGGGCGCGCACGGTCGTAGATTTCCCTGAGTGGGCTAGCTTTGACTCCCCATTCGGGCGCGATAACGAAGGGGTCCTCGACCCAGATGGTCTCGCCGGCCTTGATCTTCTGCGTGGCAACGAGACCCTTGCCCTTTCTTTTGTCGAAGACGCGCACGTCGACGCGCGGTGTCCGCTGGGAAATGCCGAGGCTCTCGACGAGTTCCGATGACGGGTGGGGTGGAGCGCTGGCGCTGTCTTGGGGTAGCGCCGCAAGGGCCTTGCGCACGCGCTTCTCGCTTACCGTCCACTCAGGAAATTCGACGCGCAGACGGGCATGCAGTTTTGGAATCCCCAGCGCAGGCTGCACGGCCTTGAGCTGCACGAGCGCGCGCTGCAGCTCGTCGTCGTCTGGGGAAGCCATGGGTAGAAGGAAGAACGGTCAATAACTAGAGACAAATACACGATCTGGCGGCCCTTTTCGTAGCAAGGGGCAAGAAAATCGGGTTCAGAATCATAAATCATATTCATAGGGCATAATAATGGGAACGTAAATGAGACAGCATGGATAATGTGCATGGGTGAGATGCCTATTGCTCATCCTCGAAGACCGGCACAGGCTGAACTGCCGGGAGCGCGAACCATTTGCAGTACTGATTGCAGATGTGCTGCTCCGGAAATTTGTCAAAAATCTTGCCAACATTCCCCTCACCAACAATGTCGGTGCCTTTAGCGATGGCACTTGGAGCGCTGATTGGAACACATTCAAAGGCTGAACAAAAGCATGGCTCACGGGGATGTCATGATTTGCGGATCCGCAAGCAGTGTTTCAGTCCCTGGCTCCGAGTTAATGTCGAAAGTTCAAGAAGCGAGATGAGGGAAACTGACCCTGCAAATCAGACAGAAAAACGGCACCATCAGTTTTGAAGTACTGGACATGTTGGGTGAAGCAAAGAAATTCGGCGATGTCGTAGAGTGGGTCCTCCGTGGACAAATGAGGTACAGCTTCACCGTTCACTGCATTCAAGGGCCGAACAGTCAATGCCCCGGGGAGCTTCGGTAAGGTAGTGCTATATATAGCTATCCCGCGGCTTGTTCGTTTGCTCGCTTACCCGGACCGTGGGTAGCTCGCACTTAGACCTCGCCAGTCGCCACCCCATCGCCCTCCTCCCTCGCCCTGGACTGAGTCCAGCTCTGTCTTTCTGATGCAAGCAAGGCTCTCACCGCACCAATTCTGTACATCGCGCGGCAGTTACTGTCCTACAATTCATGCATGTCATCGTCTCCAAACTCAATCACATTTAAGCTCTCTGCCGATATTCTGAGCTTGACCCTGGCGACGCCCACAACGCGCATCAAATGTGCGGGAGCAACTCTCCGAGGTCCTATGGGCGATCCGGATGTCTGCTGACAAAAGGCAAGCGTGGGTAAGTGTAATTTGTGTAAGTAAAACAAATGATTCCTTAATTTTATTTGAAGTGTACCATGTTTGAGGATGTCAGGCATAAGTATCCCGAACGCAGCTAGGGCCGAGCATGAATCATACCCACACATACACAGGTCACTGGCGAGCACACGTGTGGGGAGAACCGGGGGAGGAGCAGCGAGCTGCGTGGAGCACCTCGCCAGACCTAGGCACAGCTGACTAATGTGATTACTCACACCTGTCCGGCTAGGTCCGGGGAGGCGGTGCCTTCGGCTAGCGGGGCACTGAACGCAGTGGTTGTGAACAAATTTGACGAAGTCCTCTCGATCTGTGTCAATGAACTCTTCCAAAAGATATGTGCGCCGCATGGTTGAGGTGTTGTTCACATTGGTCCCAACCGCTTGGTCATGCACAACCGCAACTCCGGCATGAACGAAGCGGATCTCGGGAATTGGGAAGGGTGGTTTTTCGGCGGCCCGATCAATGAAGTGGTTGATGAAAGAATAAGTGAAATTCATCAGAGAGCATCCCCAATACAAGAGGTTCGCCTCCTGCAAGGTCTTGGCATACTCGTCGGCAGCTGAATGCCTGGAGAGGACCCAAGAATCAGAGTTGCCCTTCCTGGCCCGTTTACGATACAGGCGTTTGGCGGCAACTAGCGCATTGGGAGTTGTGCCAAGTCCGTCGATGGGGAGATGAATCAAGGTCAGATGACCACGGTATGCAGATTTGAATGTTCCAACCCCAATACTAGTCGAGTGGTTGACTGTAAGTGAGCCCTGCGCAGCTTGCTGAGGGTTGCACGTGAAAAACTGAACAGCATCGGAATTTTGCCCATGCAGGAGTTTGTCAAGTGCACATGCACTGAGTTTGAAAAACTCGATGCGCTCAGATGTTGGGGGCACTGGTGTCGGTAGGGCCACTCATATACAGAAAGGGTATTCTATGAAAGTATACTAGTGTGAGCTTAGCTATAATTGTTGTTCATAGCCTGGTTTACCTGTGCTAGACAATCTGCTGTATGCAGGGTGTCGACATGATCCGTGCCAAAGAGGGCTGTCTGCCTGTCCAGGAGTTCAACGTAAAGCTGCTCTACCTCCTGCAATTTGCCTTGGTGGTAATATGTGGGGGCAAGATTCACCATTGTATGCAAGGTGTGAGAATGATCTTCCCCAAAAATCTTCCTCCCCTTCTCAAGCACCACAACTTCAAGCTGCTCTGCCTCCTGTAATTTCCCCAGGTTATGATATGTGGAAGCATGATTCCTCATGCCCCACAGGGTGTCAGGATGATCTTCCCTGAAAATCTTCTTCCGCTTCTCAAGCACCACAACTTCAAGGTCCTTTGCATCCAGCAATTTGCCTTGACGGCGACATGTGGAACCAAGGTTCTCCATCGCCCACAGAGTGGCAGGATGATCTTCTCCCAAAGTTCTCCTCCCCTTCTCAGGCACCACAACTTCAAACTCCTCTGCCTCCTGCAATTTGCCCAGCTTGTGATATGTAGAAGCAAGATTGGCCATTGCCCATAGGGTGTCAGGATGATCTTGTCCCAAAATGTTCCTCCACTTCTCAAGCACTGTATCACCCAGCTCTGCTGCCTCCGGCAATTTGCCTAGGTGGTGATATGTAGCAGCAAGACTCCCCATTGTCCACAAGGTTTTAGGATGATCCTCTCCCAAGATCTTCCTCCGCTTCTCAAGCACCACAACTGCAAGCTCCTCTGCCTCCTGCAATTTGCCCAAGTTGTAATATGTTGAGGCAAGACTCCCCATTGTATGCAGGGAGGCAAGATGATCCTCTTCCAAGATCTTCCTCTGCTTCTCAAGCAAACCAAGTTCAAGCCCCCCCGCAATTTGCCCAGGTCGCGATATGTAGCAGCAAGACACCCCAAGGTGTGCAGAGCACCGATATGCTACTCACCCATGACACTCTTCTGATGCTCCAGGTGTGCCAGCTCCAGCTGCTCTGCATCTTTCAATTTTTCTGCATTAAAGAAATTCAGGGCTTATATCCATGTTTCCACACAGTAATGAATCAACATGAGGCAGGAGTTTCAAATTAGCTGACCACATGGAGTGGTCTGGAATTACTGAAATTGACATTCCAACTATGGCAACCATCCAATATCGATATTGACCTTGGTCTGCAAGTGTACTTTGATTCTAGTTATGCACCAGTGGATGGATGGAATATAATTCCTCAAGGAATATCATTAATGACATCCATGGAATCATGCCTTTGAGGTCACGTCATTTGTGCCCGCTGGGAAGTGAAGGACGTTCCAGAGCACATTATATGTTGACGGAAGTAGCACATGGGCTCGACTCTCAGAACATCGAAACAACGGCGAAATTGCAGCCTGATGGGAGCTTTGAACTCCACACTCCGAATGCCGGGGCAGCCAAGTCTGTGTCTAATCACTACTGGAAGGTCCAGTTCCTGACTTCTTCAGATTCATGCCAGCGGGTATCCCCGCGGGAGGGGTACCGAGATTGCGGTGGTAATGGCGCGCCTCATCGTTCAAGGCCGAGAGTATGGCATATGACCGTTCGTGGTTTCTCTCTCCATGACGGGAAATCCATGTGCGAAGGAGTTTCGTGCCGCCATATTTTCTTGTTCCTGTTCTATCAACTCGGAATATGACGGAATCAACCAGAGTCTTTCCGGCCCGCTCCGGAACACGCCCGGTTGGCCATGCGATCACTTCTTTCAATCATGTCCGGCTACCAACCACGGCCCTTGTTGGGGATGTCAATTCATCCCTCCGGCCCAGGATTCAATTTTTGACAAGTATTTGGCGTCTCGGGATCGGGTCTGCAACCATGGCAGCACTTTGCATCCCTGGCTTCCGACTGGGCGCCTACATTTTTACCCAATATGCGAAGCAAAGAACAGTAGGCAATTCTCAGGACATGGTCGTCCCCATACTATCTTTTCGCATCACCCAGGTCCCGATTCTCCGCGCGTTAAGCCAAGCCGCCATCCTCGAGGCTTTCTACAGGCAAGGATGATATCAACTTGTCAACTGTTTTGGTCATTCGCAATGGTCTTGCAGCCAGCCGTATTCAAAACACTCTCTATCCACCACTATCGAGAGTCCAGTATCACCTTGACCGATCGGCTGGGAGCGCGAGGACTGATCTATGAAAATCAAATGATCTCCTTCGAGGTGTGTTGTGTTGCTGTGTCCCACTTCCCTGGCTAACCGCATCTTAGATGTAACTACGTGGGATGCCCATTGCGGAAGGAGATGTAACCGTTATTTGCATCCGTACCTTTGATTACCGTTTCTGTTGGAGCTGGAAGTTAATTTACTCTCAAGGCCTTGCGAGCGAGCTGTTACTCGGACGCTACAGCCTCCCTGAAGCACGATACCCAACTTCACCCTTCGCAAAACACGAGCAAGCCATCTTCGCCGAGATGAGGGAGCTGTTGAAAACGATCAATATTCGTCATCGGTCCGAGGAATTCAACAGGGTGCTGCTCCCGCGCTCTGTGGCCTTGGTTGTCGCCATTGGGCAGCGAATGACCTACGAGGCGGCTGTCGATTCAGGTGTGGATTCTTTACTTCTTGAGGTATACCGAAACGGCGCAATGATCCAGGATTTTGCGTGATATGTCCAGAGCGGCACTACTACACGCCTGGACGCCATGGCCGCTGAGGATCTGTCTCTCACTCAAGCGTCCGTGCACCTCGACAAATTTCTAGACGATACCGGCTGCCCTCTTTACGTGCACGCACCTATTATTTCACGCTCATCTTGGGGTCACTGTGTCACACAGCTTCCCTTACTCGAGGGGGGAAGTAGTAATCTTTCGTTGCTTGAACATACTAAACTGTGACGTGCGGGCCGTAGTTTGTAGTTGTACAAGAGCGCGGTGGGGCGCTCCGCGCCCCACCACTTCGGCTGGACAATGAATGCGGGACCTTGGATCTTTGCTGAATATACAAAAGTTTGTGTATGCAGAATAGGTTCCCGGTATAATGAATCTATTGACAGAATACTGTACAAGGATGTCAGGGGATAACGGCTGCGGTGATGAGAATGGATGCTTTCCTTTTTTTTTCAGTTCTACATGGCTGTGTGTACTTGGAGAACGTCGTCTTTACCCTCTTCATAATGTGTGTCTGTCTTAAGCCTTTTCAAACTCAGGCACCGCGGCGTCTACGATTACATCAATCCTACTTGATCGGTAGCACGGCTCCCGCTTGCAATCAGTTGTTTGAAAAACTCCATCCTCAAGCAGCCTACAAAAATTTCATAAATGCGGAAGGAAAGGAGAAACGACTGTACGCGGCACCCTTGTACGTATTACAGTACTTGGAAGTATGTTTACCAATTTCGAAAGTGGAAAAGATCATCACAGCAGCTGTAACAAATATCACAATAGGGTGTTTCAGAATTAGAACTTCGAGCCCAACTTGAGCCCCAACTTCGACCCCCAACTTGCCGGAAGTTGGGGTCGAAGTTAGGGCACGAAATTGAAGTTGGATGTCAAGTTGTGCATAGGACCATAACTTGACATCCAACTTCGACCCCGACTTGTGCCCCAGCTTCGTGCACCAACTTCGGCTAATCCGGTTCTCAGGCCTGCATCACATCTTTCATGATACGCGAAGCTCAGAGTTTACCTCACCTTCGGAGTTAAGGCAGAAAAATCTGCTTAGGTGTTTCACGAACAAAGCTTCAACTTGTGCCTCAACTTGGGTCAAGTTGGGCTCAAGTTGGGGTCGAAGTTGGGGCTCAAGTTGGGCTCAAGATTCTAATTCTGAAACACCCTAATGATTAAGCTTGGACAAATCGAGCGGCTCTGCGCCCACTTCGTGGGAGGCTTTTAGAATTGAGACGAGGATTCTTGTCTTAAATTCTCAAAACATCAACTGGGGCGCGACCAATCAGCTCCCTGGGGGGTGGTATCATCCCTCCCGGAGGACGTCTATGCGGGATCCAGGGTTTGTGCGAGAGGACATCTCCATCATGATCATCCGCTGCGGGAGAACAGCCCCATACTTGGCCGCGAGTGTTCTCAGGCGTGAAGATCGTCTCCCGCTGACCGGGATCTGAGGCGGGGATTGCCGCAGGCTGAAATGGATTGCCGTGGGAGTTTTCTCACAAGTCAACGGGAAATGGAAGGATCGAAACCGGAGATCGTGACTGACCGTTCGTGTAATTATACTTCTTTCCCTAACTCCGGTGCATCATGATTGACAAGTATCTGTGGAAAGAGGACCTTGTTCCTGAGTTGATGTTGGAAAGATTCTGGGGCGACGAATATGGGCGGGCAACAACCTGTGTAAAAAGTGATAGGAAGAATAGACAAAAGTTGTGGTCAATAACAGCAAAGTATTTAGTCGCCACGAACCTCGCTCGCCTCACGTACCCTTCGCTCGTCTACACCAATCTTACCGACATGCCACCCGTCGCGTTCATTACTGGCTGCTCGAATGGTGGTATTGGCAGTGCATTGTGAGCTAATATCTGCTGCATCGCCGGTCAAGGTTCACTAAGCAGTGAAATAGTTGTAAATCTCTGCTTTCCAAAGGATATCTTGTATACGCCACGGCTCGTTTAGTGGATTCCATGTCGGATCTCAATCACAAGAACATCCGAAAGCTGGCTGTGAATGTGACGGACGATGAATCCGTCGCGCTCGGGATAAAGACACTCTACGAGGAAACGGAGGGCATTCATCTCTTGATCTCGAATGCGGGAACCAACCACACCGGTATTCTACACAATCCCAACCAAATCAAAACTCACTGATCGTCCTGTGAAGTCCTCTACTCGACACATCGTTTGAGGAGGGTGTCAAAGTCCTCGAAACAAACTTTTTCGGATTTGTGTGCCTTGTCAAGGATGTTGTCCCGCGCATCGGAACATGTGGAAAAGGCACCGTCGTTGCCATCGGTTCGATTCTCGGTGAACTCGCCACCCCTTTCCAAGCATTTTACAATGCGAGCAAAGTGGCCTTGCACTCGTACACTGAAACGCTGCGCATGGAGTGCCAGGTCATCGGCGTGAAAGTCGTCTTGATCACTCCTGGATCAATCAAGAGCAATATTTCCATGGTAGGCGCTTCAGTTATCCAGTGGTGTATTCACTCACTGTGAGGTCGGTTTCAGAAAGGTGCATATACCCTCGCCCGTGGTTCCTTCAACAAAGGCATGGAGAAGCAAATCAAACATGTCCAGTGTGTTATTCCTTCTGATTCCAGCAGCCGACTGAATCTGAATTCTCGTTAGTTATCAGAGCCAGACCAAAGCCTACGGTGTAATGGACACAGACGAATTTGCGAATACAGTCGTCAGCAAGATCACTTCCGCAAACCCACCCCAATATCTCACCCTCGGAGGAGTGGTAGGGACGTGGAACTTGTTGAAGTGACTCAGTCGCACGACTGCGGAGGCGATCATTTGGAGCCAGAACGTGAAGGAGGCGAAGCTGGGAACCTATGGACCTACGTAAATTCGTTATACGCGCGTCATACGTTTAACCTACTTTTTTCACTCACAATAAATCAATGCTGAAACAACAAGGAGCGAACAAGCGCGGCGAGAAGGTCTTGGGTGGGCACGATGTGGGGCCCCGCAATGACAGTGGGGACACTGGGGGAGGCCTTATGAAGCACACTTGTTCTCTTCATTCTAGGTCCACTTGGCTGCCGCGAAAAGGGCTCCTTCCTGCTCAGCTGGAGTGAGGAGAAAATCAGAGTGGAACTCATGCTCCCTCTATTAGTAAAGACTATTAGTCCCCCGGCGAAATCGAAGCTGACTGGCCAGGGATCCGGCGGGGAGAGAAGGTGCATCAGTTCCTTCACGGGAGAGCACGCATCATGCCCGTGTCTGGGACACTGGGAGGGGCGCGGCGCCGGTGCGGGGAAGGCTGATGGGGGAAATGCATAACCCTATATTGGGGAGTTGGGAACTAGCAATCGACGCGAGCGCAATGCGGATGATTTAGACTCTCAAGAAGCCGATGAGTCGGCGAAGCAGAAGTGGCGATTTGGCGAAGAAATGATTCGGAAGAAACCGGAATGCACAGCCCTGCACAACCATTGATGCCGGCATTTTCTTCCTTTTTCCCCTACCACTCACTCGGTCAACTCATCTAGGCTCTGGTTTGTCAGCGGCTCACATGGGGCCCGGCTTGTGATCTCGCTTGGCGTTGCCACATCCTGGGTGCACGTTCTTGATACGAAGGCGCACTCGCGGTCTTCTTTCGGGAACAGTCAGGCCGTCCACAGAACGATCAAGGAGAAACCAGGCCTGGAGAGCTCGCCAGTATGGATTTGGTGGTGAGTACTATATTCCTGCATACTCAGATCGGCTAGTACGGCGAGGGAAGGCCCAAGTAGAGGAGGATGCGGGGAGTGGCCGTGGCCGGAAGCGGGAAAACCCGGCTGATGCCAGCAAAGAGCGTTGATGAATAACAATCCAAGGGGGAATTGGGATTCGAAAAACAGATATAGGGTCGAAAAGTCTTTTTCGACCCTCGGCCAGCCCCCCCCCCCACATAAGGAAGGAGGTTCCCACCCGTAGCAGCGGGCCGCGTCTCCGAGTCATGTGCGGGCTCACAGCCACCACATTGACAGCATCCGAATCCAAACCAAAGATGTTACGGCCCATCTCTGTGGACTCTACTGTGACGCCTTTGAGGTACCCCTTACATCCACACCACCCCTCACACAAGTAAATTCTATTTTTGGAGCTCCAAGTACTCTATTTCAACATTGAGTGAGGGTCTCCAGAGTGCCGCTTTGACCACATCTCTGATCCACTCACACAGATATTAAATGGTATATGAATCTGTTCTCACACATATATTGTGAGCATGTTTTTTTAGCCGCTGACCACCCTATAGTATTCGAACTGGTTAAACACTCCACGGCATTGAAAACGCGAATCTGTTTTAGAAAAGGTGCGACGAAGAGAACTTCGCAAGAACTGTTTGTTATCTGACACATGTCAGATAGTTACCAACCTGAGAACTAGATGTCTAACACGTACCATGCATACGGCGCGAGCAATTGAGCTTCTCAATGCTATTTTGGATTATTCTCTTTGTTCTCTGGAAATCATCCCCTGAGCCCTGGATGGGGATCATCCATCTCAACCGCGTAACTGTTCAACTTTGCCATCCAAGAAGAATCTGCTTCGGACAATGATCATAAATTGCAGGCCACGTTAAGCTATTTAAGTAGGCACGCGCGCCTGCTCGGCCTCGCACCGGCTTTCACTCGAGATGTGGGTTTCGACTTAAATCGGTGGGGCGGGCACGGAATTCAAACTTTCGCCTTTCAGCGTCGAAGGCCGTCTGGGGATTATTCAAGGCCGTCGCCATGCGAAACGCATAAGGAGCCGAGGATTTCATGTTGTCGTGCATTGGAGAAGCTCAAGCATTCTCGTTGTTAACGAGTTGCTAGGACGCTACAGGTAGTACTAGTATTCCAACTTCGAACTTATCGGACAGGGATAATATACCTGTAAGCCGCCTTCTTTCCGCGGCTTTCACGCTCGAGCGTGACGCGTCCCGGGAAAAATGCGTAAAATGATTGGAGCCTTGATTCGAAACAAATGCGTGCGCCTTTGCATTTCAGACCGTGATATTGGGGCCAGCCAGTTTGGGCTCCAGACGCGGAGTTGTGCTATCTGTACAAACTGTTGAAATACGGCAATGGCCTTCTCCCGTGTTTATCATGGACAACAGCAATCCGTTTACAGCTAGATTGTTATCCACTGATTTTTACAAGCTGTTGAAATACACCAATGGCCTTCTCCCGTGTTTATCATGGATAACAGCAATCCGTTTATAGCCAGATTGTTATCCACTGATTCTCACCTTCCATTGTTCGCTGTTTTTGGTTACTTAGCTGTAGATACACGGCTTGATATTTAAGTTGCTCTGTCCCTTGTATTCAATTCAATCTTGTTTACCCGGCGTTCGTCCGTGTGACTTTGGGCATTCTTACAACGAATACCTAGCTTCTCGATTTTCGATCAATTCTCGACGATCTTCAAGTACGGCACATGAGAGGATTCGGTCATTTACCGGGCAAATCTGCTTCATGACATGAGCCATCTGTCGCACATGAGATGTGTCCGAGGACCCCGTTGTGTCTATTTTCACTCATTAAGTGATATGCTCCCGGCATTTTCGATCCTGATGTCAGCTGGGGCAAGTCTAGAAAAGGGAGTGACGAGTGCCGAGCCCAGAGCCCCTCCCCAGCACGCACCACCATGGCCCTCCCATTAGCTGTCGCCGAATTAATTGGACCGATATTCGGTGAAATGATGTACGGGATTCACATAGTCACATTCGGAGTTGCTCTACACAGGCTGCTCACCACGCAGTCGGGGCGGTGGAAACGTCGGGCGGAGATCAAGTGGATAATGGTCGTGGTCTCCTGCCTGCTATTCGTCATTGCTACGCTGGACCTCGTTGTGGCCATAATCACAATTGTACAAGCCTTTGTGCTGTACACGGGCCCGGGTGGCGCTGAACACATCTTTACTCACTCCGCGGGCTGGCAAACGATGACCAATATGTTTTTTTTCTTTTTCTTCTTCTTTCTTGGTCACTGATATTCGCTAAACAGTCCTTCTGTGTTCCATTTCAATCCCTTCTCGGTGATGCCATATTGGTGGGCATATATTGTAGTCTTCATTATATTCTTTCATAACCTCAAACGGGCTACGGGATTTTGCCGCTGCAGTGACATTGACGCATGCAGCGGCAATCTTAGCGGCAGTCAGCGGCAATCTCATTTGCGGCACATGTTGAACTCCTGCCCAACGGCCTCTTCAGCTTTCTTTCGTCTATAGTTATCCACTAAGTCGTTCTAAACGTCGCTAGACACCCCATTAAGTCCTCGTCGTCGGCGCTGTGAGCGTCAAAGACACGAAATATAATTCGTTGCGGCGGCAGTCTGCGTCAGTCTGCCGCAACCAAACAGCGGCAAATACTCTGCAGCGGCAGTCTGCGGCAGTTTGCAGCGGCAGTTTGGCATCAGTCTGCGGCACTCCTGCCTCATGTTTGTGTCAGTCTGCGGCACTCATGCAGCGTGACACAGCGGCAGTGTGACTGGTCTGTGGCACTCAAGCGGCACTCAATGCCACTCCTTGTGTATGTCTGCAGCAGTCACTACGGCATTCTGCGTCACTCCTGCGACATTCCTGCAGCTGTCTGTGTCACCTCCGCAGCCGCGTATTTTAGTGCTGTACCTGTCTCTCGAAAGTCAGGTTGCCTCCTTACAACGGTGCTTGTTCATATCAATTAAATATGACCATTCCCCGACCACGGTTCAAATTCAAGTGCGACTACAATGTCCTTGTTCTTCTGGATCACAATCTTAAGACTTCCCTTGAGACCAACCCACGTCCCTTTGGGTTGAATAAGCCATCAACATGAAAAATCTCCCCAGAAGAACCCCAGTCTGGCGCTCTGCGGCACTCTGCTGCGGCAATAGCACAGCCACTCTGCGGCAGTAGAACATTGCCGCTGCACAAATCCTCCCCTGATGTTTTTTGAGATTACTGCATGGAACCGTTTTAATGAACAGATAATATATTCTGCCGATGTCGAAAACCATCCCTGTTGTGTTGCGACTCAGTTATTCGAGAAATAATCTTGAATGCAGACATAGTCTGCATGCAACACTGGCCGCATAATCTACAATGTTAGAGTTCTTCTTATCCCCGAAGGAACAATTGGCGCACTGAACAAGATTTGCCCTAAAATAACATTCCAACCGGTCCAGGAGACGTAGGGAGGCCATCATACTTTTCTTTGTATTACCGAAATAGCGTCGTTCAACATTCAATGCCGTGCCTACTCAATTCCATCTATGTGTTTCGAGACTGGCGCGATGTTAACCACCTTCTCCAGTCCCCAAATGCTTAAACAGCCCTTCTCACGCAAGTTATCACCCAATCGCTCGCTCTGCGGCAATAGCACAGCCACTCTGCAGCAGTACAACATCGCCGGCTGCATGAACCTTCCTCATATGTATTTTCTGATTACAGCTAGGAACGACTGAAATAGATATATAATACGACTTGATAACGTTGAAAACCTCCCCTGTGGAGTTTCAATTGATTTATTCTGGACATAACCTTCATTGCAGAAACAGACCCCGTGCAATAGCCAGCCACAACACTCATATCAGGGGAAGCTGTTCTGCACTAGAAGAATTAGTTGAGCAATTGAAACAAGTCCCATGCAGAAAGCTCCGTGATACCACTAGCAGAGTTGACATAAATGCTGCGCATTCTTTTGGGCATCTAAGATGTGTTACGCTCAATGTTGACCTCACTTCCGCGGCTGCATCCGTCACTCCGGGATCTATCTGCCTGGAGCGATCTTGCCTCTTTGCAGACATTTCACAATGTTGCTGCTTCATACCAGTTAACTAGGACCAATTCTCAACCACGGTTGAAATTCAAGTTTGACTACCATGTCATTTTTCTCAGGGCTCACACTGCTGTGACCTCTCTTGGGACTATCCCGCGTCGGCTGATCTTGAATCAGCCATCAACATACAAAATCTGCGTATAAGGCCAGGTCTGGCGCTCTGCGGCAATGACACAGCCACTCTGCGGCAATAGCATTGCCGGTGTGTGGATATTTCCGCATGTTTTTTGAGATCCATGCATGAAACGACGGTGATTCCTACATAATATGTCCTGGTAACGTCGAAAACCTTTGCTGTTCTACTGTGATTGAGTTATTCAAGAAATAATTCCAATGCAGACACAGTCTCCTTTCAACACTGGCTGCATACATTGCACTATCAAAGATATTCCGATCCTCGCACACTATCTAATCGCCGACTGAACCAGATTTACCCCGGGATACCTTAAAAAACGGGTCCAGAGAGCCTGGTGAAAGAGTTCTATTTCTGTTTATGCTCACCGAATGAATTTTCGTAGCCGGCATCGTTCACACGGCGCAGGCTCAAGTTCAGTTATGTATTTTGAGACTGGTGCGACATCACCTACTTTATCCTGTCCCCAAATGTTTAAACAATCATTCTAATGCAAGATATCCCCCAATCGCTCGCTCTGCGGCAATAGCACAGCCACTCTGCGGCACCAGGACATTGCCGCTGCATGAACCTTCCTCATATTTATTTTCAGATTAATACTGGGAATGACGGGGATATGTTCATAATGCATCCTGATAACAGAGAAAACCTTCCCTCTTGTCTTTCAATTGATATATTCAAAAAATAACCTTCATTGCAGAAACAGTCCTCGCGCAATACCAGCCACATTACTCATATCAGGAGAAGCTGTTCTGCACAAGAAGAGTTAGGCCACCAATTAAAACGATTACCATGCAGAAAACTCATTGATAACATTAGCAGAGTTGACATAAATGCCACCCACTCTTTTTGTACATCCAACACATGTTACATTCAACATTGACCGCATGTATATTCTTATACGCTGACCTCGCCAAACTCCACGAGCCTGAAAGGAACCAACGCGTACTCGGGGTTGGCTCTGCGCTCCTTCAACTTCTCGCAATCCAGCAACAGCTTGGCGAGCCAGTGAATTTAAATGGTGACTTGCTGGGTGATCTCCTCTATGGCCGCATTGTGCAATGCCCTAGTGACGGCAACGAAGGCCTTGTCGCAATGTTTTCAGTGATACCCCTGCCTAACCAAGTGTTGAAAACCCACGCGCTGGCGAAGCGTATGCTGAACTTCAACAACGCCCATACCATCTATGACCCGGACTATCGACCACCTACATTTCGGCGCGACGAGCCATCTCGGACTGCAACCACGGCAGATATTCCGTTAGAGAGCAAACGAGGGCACGGGGAGGAAGGTAGATGAGCCGCCGTCTAAGCGGGCCAAGAAAATCAAGACGGCGGCGAAGCAACCCACCCAGAAGCCAAGAAGATGCCCAAGAAAGAATCAGGTATGGTAGGACATAGACTTCTTCGTTCCGGGAAGACGGTGTAGCGTAGCAGCTGTATTTACCAATTAACTTTTTGATTTGGCTCGGGGTAGCTTGATAATGAGTTGCCTGTGTGGATATTATGTATCATTGAATAACGCGGAGAAAGCCAGGGAGATATATAGCTCGGGAATAGTTGTTAATGGTTGATTGGCTCGCGGGCTGACGCGATAATGGACGACGGCACATTCAAAGTATCATTTATGTAACAACGTAGACGAATAGATAGGATCGCGCTTCAGGGACTTGCATAACTATGGTGTCCACGGTAGGATTCGGAGTTGTATTATGGCGGGCTGGGACGAACGTCTGGGAGAATTGATCACATAGTATTACCTCACGCTGCTGTAGCAATGCAGGGAGTTGTAGTCATGTAGTGCTAGAGGGACTGAACTAGTGTTTTGCTGGCCCCGGCTTCAAGCCAGAAGCCAGGCCAGTGAAGCCATGGCTTCGTCAAGCCAGGCCAAGCCACCCCCGTGGCTTGAGCTGGCTTAGGCTTCTGGCTTCAGATTTCTCAAGCCAAGCCAGGCCAGCAAAGCCATGGCTTCAACCTGTGCATGTAAACCCAATCTAGACCGGTGTTTTGGTCTCGAAATATGTATTAGTGGTCAATTATTGGTCAATTCTATGCATCTAGTCCATCACTCATCAATTCTTTCAATTGAAAGAGTTATTTGTCAACCATTTGGAATCATCACTCCCAAACGAGAAATCCGCTTTCGGACAAAAAACTCGAAATAGGCTGATTACAGCCGGTAACAGCACAGATTTCGGCATTTGAACCTCCCGATGGCTCAGAATAATCTCCCTACCGCGTCTATTAGCGGAATAACGCCGAAAATGGGCTTACATTTTTTTCAGTTCAAGCCATGGCTGAAACCAAGGCCAGGCCAAGCCAAGCCAGGATAGCTGGCTCTGGCTCTGGCTTGAGATTTTCAAAGCCTAAGCCAGACGAAGCCAAGCCGAAGCCATGGTTTTCGGGCCAAGCCAAGCCAGCAAATCACTAGACTGAACGGGCGGGCTGGGGCTGGATGTGAGCGCGGGAGGATCTTCCAAATAGTAAGTATTCAGATCGACGTTGCTGCGGCAAGCACATCACTGGTGCCCGAGGGACTGCCGCTATGTACATGCGGCAATGCGTGCGGCAGTTCAGGTGTGACACAGCGGCAGTGTGACATGTTGCGGCAATATTGCCGCATGCAGCGGCAGTCAGCGGCACTTGTAATGTTGAAGTGTCACTTTCGCCCTGCGCACCTCAAACCTACAGATTTACCGTTGCTGGTTCCTTTGGAATCGATCCTGGCTGGTAATCAGCTTGCCCTTGCTAATTTGGCTCGGAAATATCGCTACGGTTATACGCTTCCTGGTTCTTCTGTCGCATGCCACCCAAGGGCTCATAATTTCGAGTGCCGTCCAGCCCTGGGTTCAGGGATTCTGGGCCATGACGATCTCTGTTAATGTCATGACTACCTGTATGTACCCTGTTTGTTTGAGTTTTTGTTTCCGGAGAAACTCACTGCTAAAACCGTCATTCTTCTTACAGCCTTGATTGTCGGGCGCATTTGGATGGTGGACCGACAGAACAAAAAGTTGGGCTTCGACACCAATCAACCTCAGACTACACTCGGCCATGCAATGCGAAATATAATTGAATCGGGAATGATCTATACGGTTGTTTCGATCTTCGCGCTTGTCACCGAAAACTTGGGGAGTAACCTTACTTACCCAGCCTCAGCCCTGGTGGGTTCATCAATAACAGAAATCAGTCCGTGATCTTGTCTCACTGGTTTTATAGGAGATCCACAGCGTCGGAATCACTTTCAATTTGATTATCATTCGTGCTTCTCGGATAACTCAATTCTCGCAGAGCACTTCCACTTCGGCTTCAGTGCCGTTGCGCATTCAGCGCCATACTACCACGAATGTAGGGCGCGAGGGTACCGACCTTTTCGCTCTTTCACGTCTCGACAAGGAGTCCCAATTTACGAAGACTCTGGGACAGTCTGATATGGAGATAACCCGCCCGTGATAACTGTAATTAGTTGTATGTCTTATTTCGTTGCATTGTCTGCGCATTGGCCGGGGAATCGCGACTGAGCGCTGAGCACCAGCAATGTGCCACAACAAATGTGGATACAATGGAAGGGCATAGCCAGCGAAGGCTCGCAGCGCATATCAGAGACGGCTTTCGACGGGCTCATGGCAATTGTGCCCCAGTTCCCCCCAGACATCATAGTGCTCACACAGCGCCATTCACTCATAGATCACTCACCTCCTCGAAACCGCGTCCTACATCGTCCCGCGCAGGGGGTGAGTTACCTTCCCTCTCTTTCAATCGCACCCTCATCTTGTATGTCCGCTCTTCTTGTTCAGAGGCGTTAAGAATCCAAGAATCAAGATGGATGGGGGGAAAAAAAACCTCATAGTCGACCTCCACGCCGTCCAAATTGAGCGAAGAGCTCTCATGGCAACGCCGCCGCCGCGTTTCAAGCTGCGGGGAGCCTCGTGTGATGTTGAATATGTTTCACAGAGATGTCCAGCTACTCGCTACTCGCAAAAGTTCCGCAGACCAAAAGTGCGGTCTACTAGACGGAGGGGAGCTAGTCAAAGTGTACTAAAGTTGCTATTGATACTACTTCGCCTTTCAAACTCCTTCGTCCGTCACGTTTGGAGTTGCATCTTTCTCCAATAAGATCACTGTGGACTGTATTTTGTAGGCTGTGTCGGTTGGTTTACAGCTGCTTGTGGAACTTACAGCGCGGCCGATTTGGCATCAAATTTTAATGTTTTCACGAGAACCGCTGTTACGGGCTCAATTCTCTTCCGATTCCCTTGAAAGTGGAATCATTCGGTTCACATTTCCATTCCGGAGGGCTCTACACCCCGGAATCAGAGGGAAGCGTGAGAATTGCATTTTTCGGCAAAATTCGAGGCTTTCATGCAGAACCGCTCTAGTGATAGATTTACTCGTTCAATTGACCTGATTTTTGGATATGATATGTACCTATGTCTCCGTGACGGCTCCACATACTCTTACTGCGAATATATGCCCGGGTTCAAATGTAGTTCAGGATCTAATTGTAACCGCTTTCACGATACATGCTAAATGCGAGGCGTGACATGAAATCACTATCAGAGAGCGTCATGCACTCCGGGGTACGTGTGAGCATACAATATCCAAAAATCAGGTCAATTGAACAAGTACATCTATCACTAGAGCGGTTCTGCATGGAAGCCTCGAATTTTGCCGAAGAAAGGCAATTCTCACGCTTCCCTCTGATTCCGGGGTGCCGTGCCCTCCGGAATGAAAATGCGAACCGAATGATTTTACTTTCAAGGGAATCGGAAGAGAATTGAGCCCGTAACAGCGGTTCTCGTGAAGACATTAAAATTTGATGAAAAATCAGCCGCGCCCTAAGCAGCTGTAACTCTCGTGCATCCGTGGCGGTATTTGTCTCCGGTACTACAGTACATCAATATGGCTGTAATAGTTGGACATTATTATTTTTAACACCACCTCTGGTTTTTCAGGGAAAATTACGCCAATCAGAGTGTTTTTTCTGTTTCATACACAGGCTAGCACTCGGCATGGGGAATTACAGAGCCCAGTAATCTCATGAATAGCACAGGTCTCGGTGTGTACCTTCAAGAAACACCACGATATCCCGCTCAAATATTCACAGACCGATGCCTCCTCCAAGATGCACCGGTGTCAGATGGCTTGTATTCCCGACGGTAATTCTTAATCCACTCCTTAATTCAATTGTCTTTTCCACAGGCCTGATCTCATCTGGGTCTCTCTCGAAGGACCCTCGGCATTCTTGGTTGTGGGCGGATGTCTTGGAACTCATCATTAGGTACTACCATTACCTTGATGCAGATCCCTGAATCACTTGAACCTTGGGATGCGGTGAGTCGTGTCGTGTCGGCTACAACCACAAATCTGTATCTGACATCCAGTCAAACACAGTACAGCTGTTGATCCTGTGTTGAATGAATTGACAGTCATGGACCTGAAGCTGATCTGTACGGCTTGTTTAAGCGCATTGAACCATGTTCTGATGTTGTCATTGTTCAACCATGTTCCACCGAGCACACTTGATCAGCCATCTAGGAATTACATGTGGTGATGGTAGTCCCTGGACCTGGCCCGCAAATCAAAGGGGCGAGACTTGTAGCTTTAATTGCATGCGGTGAATTTTTTTGATCTGACCTGTGCATTTTTCTGAGGGATTTTCGGCGGTGCAAATTTTCTAAAAGGTGTGTATTTTCAGCGTCAGACCAGGGGTGCAAATTCCTGGGGAACCTGTGTAAATTTTGGCAAAATTGACAATAATAATGTCCCAGTATTACCCCCATACATCAATTTTGTTCCCTCTCCGTTCACTCAATCAATTTGACTGTCGCGAACGGGATTGTTTCGCCGACTCCGCGTCGCGCATATGACTAGCCAGGCTTTACATTGGATGCCTCAACGATTCCGATGCAACAAACATTATCTGATTGGGATGAACTGGAAATAAAATGCGGAGCCCCAAACGAGTCCGCAAGTCCTTGTACGTGACTACTCCATCATCGTCTCGTCCCAACCAAAGAACTTCAAGCGCAGTGCCACTCAGTGTGAACGCCATCAGCATCGGGCTCGCTGAAAGGTTCGCATTGCGCATAGAATGCCCCATTCTTGTTAATCCAAAAGTCTGTCACGGCGCCCCCGCAGTTTTCTTCCTGGTAAGTACCAGTGGACCCCCCATCCGCTGTCTTGAGATTGAAAGTACGAGTGCACGGGTTGATACTGACCTAGGACGACCGAATTTACTCAGCACTATGAACGCCGGCAACGAGGATGAAATTGTTACCGGGCCGATGTCGGTGAAACGGCTTTTTGGAGCACCAGAGAACCAAGCGACGTGGTCTCCATTGACCGTGAGGTGCCCGAGGTTGATTCCACTGCCAAAGGATTAGTTTCAATTCACCCATAGGGGCAACACGAGACCTACTTGACGCGGCGTTCCAGGGTACCGTTCTGCACGACTGGGGACGCTGTGGCGAGCGACAGTAAGACGGCGAAGGGGACGGCGAGCTTGAACATCATTTTCTTGATTCTGAAGAGCTGGGTTGACAGTGGGATGAAGACCTCGGTTGAACTGGTAAGGAACAAAACACACTTGCAATCCCTTTTATACTCAAAACATTGCGAATCACGAGATTCCTTTTGGGCGCTGAACTATTCCTTTCATAGTCCAAACATCCGGACTGCCCATGAGCGCCGAACGCCGAGCGCTGAATGTCCGCTGAGCACGGCTCAACTTTCGGCCGGCAACACCAGTGTCTCGACCTGTTCCCGGACTTCCCAGTGGTGCCTGTTTATTTAAGTGGTCGCCGCTGGATCGGCGGTACGTTGACCCTTCAGACCCGTATATAACACCCAAAGGCAATTTCTCATCTGTTTCCAAGCGCAAATTTTACTCAGCCTGGATGTTCTTGGTTACAGCTCGCCAGGAGTTGTCACTGGAAGGAGGATTAGCGCTCATGGGCAATCCGGGTGTTTACCATGTTTTGAATACTTTAGCATCGATACGTTTGACGTAACGCACGACGGGCTCGCGAGCATGTCGAAATCCCCTGGAGTTACGAGGCGGAGGGCCTGCAAATGGGGTAGATCGTGTGCCTGGAAATGAGTCCGTGATCGTACTCTCCGCTGATAGTTACGGTAAAGACGAACTTTGAGATGGGGAGCGCGAGCGTTACAGGGAGAGGAGCGCTAGGCAAGGCCAGCCGGGTCTGGACGCACGAAAGTATAATTCTGATGCAACTGCGGTCGGATACGCGTCTAAACGATCACACGAGCATGCACAGTTTCTGTTGAGAACGGAGCAGATGCTGGGCCCGAGGAGTAGACGCGAGTAACCTCTTTCCTCTCAAGACCCAGGCAGAGCGGGATGTCTTTCAAAGCTGGGACACGCCTTCCATTCTCATCAAAGGTAACCCCGCGATCCGCTCATGGTATCTGATCTAACATCGTAGATTGTAGCCACTCCTGATGGATCTATGAGCGGATGATTGTGGTTGCATGGTTCAGCGTGTTGTACTACGCCACAGACACATTGTTTTAGTGATCGGGAGCGGTTTTTATTCTTTTCACCCACCTCGTGGTCTGCTGATGTTTTCCAACAGGAAAAGTACCCCCTCATGGATCAAATGAAGGAGATTATCAAAGGCCACGGACGAGAAAAAGAACGCGAGATAACGGACACGAGAAACCCGACCGGCGCCTATTGGAACGCGCCCAAGCACGGACCGAGAATCATCTCGCACCACTCCGCCGAACCCAAGCCCGGCCATGCGTCCATCATAGAAAGACAGGAGCATCAACGACCAGCTGCCTTAGCGAGGTCATCCGCGGATGGATCCAAGATTTTGCCAATAGAATCGCACAGATACGCTCCAGCGGTGTTGAGCATTCTCGGTAAGTATTCGGCGCGGCGCATAGCGTGGGCGACGGAAAGGAGAGATTCGTTGTTGCGTAAGTTTGGGGTCAACATAGCAACCAAGTAAAGGGGCTACCGGCAATTTCAATCGCCAATGGAGACTAGCAAAGGAGACTAGTCAGGTTCCTTCTTGCGACGAACGAACCGGGAACGCCGGGAAAAGAATGTGTTCTGGATTTAGGTCGAGCGCTAGATTGATTGAAAACAGGCTACGCGTAAAATTCGAGCACAATTCCAGCCATAGTGAAACAAAAAACACGAGAATCGTAGACGATCCAGCCGCGGGGGTCCTTCAAGTTGGGCCGGAAACTCGCCGAGTGCGGCAAATTTGA